>NW_026484074.1:0-70973 GCF_026875155.1 Cherax quadricarinatus | reverse complement strand
GTGAGTTTAGAAATGTGAATGCTTTGTTTGGCAACATACATAGTTTCAGATTGGAGTATGTTACAAAAAACGCGATTTAAAAGCTTAGAGATCTCCAGTGAATACTAGAAAGGACTGCCCTTCTAGCATCCAGCCTGTTACTGGGTTTTCGTAACAAGTAGTCAGTATCCTTGTCCAATTATCCATTATAATTCAGAATTATTCAATAGTGCTTTAGGATTACAACTGGTAGGCTACTAACTAGAGAAATTAAAAATTTAATAAATTTATTAAGTAGTAAGTTGTCTAGAGGTATATTATCAAATAAATTAATTACAGCAATCAAAATAAAATCAATCTCTCGAGTTCAATATTATTGTGCTGAAAGCACATATCACATTTATAATTCTTAAGTACCGTCAGGTACATTAACATTTAATAAGATATTACAAATATGTACAAGTGTGTGTATGCGTGTAAGTGCTCTTAAGTAGTTAGCTATGTCTCAAGACTCGAATAAACTTAAACAAGTGACTGACAAAGTCCTCAAATAAACTAACTTCTTGACCGACTGGCAACCCGAACAGTCTGCTTGAACAACAAAGAATGCTAAGCCCAATAGCAATGCAATATCAAGCGACTGCGACACAGAATCAGGAACAAGGAGATAATATAACGACACTAAGTAGGGACCATCAGCAGATCCTCCACTAAAGTTACAAAACTCCCATATTACTGAATCTAGGTTCAGCATAGGAAATACCCTGACTGTGACAGTACACAGGAACCAGTACAAAATTAGGTCAGAAGCTAGAGCTAAGGACCTGAGATGTTCAGAGTGTCCAAGCGACACACCACCTCAGTACAACGTCGAAAATCACTAAGTCTATACAATGTTCTGTGAACAAAGTTCTACAGAACTAACAAGAATAATGAGACAGACAATCTGTCCAACCACCAAGCGAGTCTAGAGCAGACTGACTACTTCACGAGAGGTGAGGACACCCCCCCCTATATCACGTGATAGCTACGTGGACAACTGCAGCTCAGAAGCCGGCAGTATAACGAGCGACAAGCGATGATTACAGTAGTTTGACAATCAAGACTTGAACTGAGCACATATTACGTACATCCTAACAAAGTCAAATAACAATTTAACAGTCAAATAATAATATAAAGTCATACATTTACGATTTAGCTATTATCGCAAATATAGCAATATATAAAATTATATGAAAAGATAATATACATTACATATATACATAATAATCATTGTAACCCATTCAGGGGTTGCAACACCCCCCCAACACGACAGAGGGTCGCACTAGGAGTTGCATTAATGTCTTTCACATTATTTCTGATTACTCATATCAATATTAAAATTAAACATTAATCAGTCTCTCTCTTGTGCCAAGCACCTCTACATTTTCACAGCGTCCGTCACTAGGATATGCCCCTAGGTACTAGGGCAGTACACAGTATCGTATATCTTCATACTCGTGGTTATGTACATCAGTGTAGAGACTGGATAGCGCTGACAAGGAGGGCTCGTTGAGGCTCGATCATAGTAGAGGAGACTGCATTCCACTCTTAACTAGTGGTTGTGGAATGCGAGGCAGTATGAACATCTGAGTATGAAACAGCTTAAGGTGTGTAGTGAAGGGGGGGTCTGCGGCAGGACAGTGTTGCGTCACGCAGTACCATCTCCCACACGACACTACCCACTCAACACTCAGCTTATGTCTCCTTACCACACACATCAATACTGTGAATATATAAATATAATAATTAGACATGACATGAGTATATATAGTTAATATGGGCAGGAGGGATTAAGTTACTTTACTGAATTTGACATAGCAAGTAACAAAAAGGTATTTGGGCATTAAAATTACGTTAATTTAATGTAACTGATAATTATTAAGGACGTGACAGAGCGTCAGCAATTACATTACAATGACCACTTATGTGTTTTATACTAATAGAATAAGGTTGGATTCTGAGGGCCCACCTCATGATCCTAGCATTTTTACTTTTCATGTTTATTAGTGAGTGGATTGTGGGCGAAAAATTTGAAGGGTGATGTATGTGTCTTCAGTTCTAGAGGTTTCTCCAGGTAGGGTATTCAGATTTATTAGGGCCTTTGACATTTACATTGAGTTTTGTAAAGGTTTAGTGGACACGGGGAATGTAGTTGAGATGTTTGTGTTCTGGTGTGTTATGCCTGTGGGTTCTGTCACAAACTATCAAGAAAGTGTTTAGGTCAAGGTTGTATTAGAGTTTAAGGCATGTAGATATAGATGCACAGTAGTAAGTGTGGATTGTAAATGAACTTGGGAGTAAGTTTAGATTATGAAGAGTGGGGGGGTGTGTTGCCAGGGATGGGATTTAGTGATTTTCTACTGCAGCTTTTTGTGGGTTAAGAATTTGCTTTTAGGTGTGTTGCTGCAGTTGATCCCCAAGCACAAATAGACATAGGTGAGGTAGGAATAAATAAGTGAGTGGTATAGTGTGAGAAGGGCATTTGCGGCACGTAGTATCGTTCTTGGAGAGGATTCCCAAACGTTTTTGGATACTTTTTTGGCTATATGCTGGAAATGGGTGCTGAAATTCAGGGTGTTCGTAAAGGTTTAAGCTAGGTATTTCTCCCCCATTATTTCTGGTAATTTAGAGTGTTGTCAATCTTAATGTTAATTTGTTGCATCTCCTGCTCTGACCAAAAATATATGTAGGTTTTGTCAGTGTTTAAGCGTAAGTTTATTGGCTGTCATCCAAGTCGATATTTTTAATCAGCTCCTATTCACAATGGTGTTGAGGGTGGAAGATTAGGGTGAGAGATGACATAAGTCGTGTCATCAGCAAAGAGAATGGGTTCAGGTGTTGGATACGTTTGGAAGGTCATTGATGTATAGAGGAAGAGCAGGGGACAAGGACACTTCCCTGCGGAACTCCGTATCAATGAGGCCGTGTTGCTGATGCTGTGTCTTTATGGTGACGTACTGATACTTATTAGTAATGTAGGATTTGAAATAAGCAAGCGCATGGCATCTTATACGTAGTGATCAGTTTGTGAGTAGGATGTCGTGGTCTACTGTGTCAAAAGCTTTTCTTAGGTCAATAAAAATTTCTAGTGGAAATTCTTATTTCCAATCGCTTGTGTAAGCAGTCTAGCATTTTTATGTTTGCATCATTAGTGCTTTTATTTTTCCTGATCCAAACTGGCAAGGGGTTGAGTATGTTTTGAGCCATTATAAATGAATACAGTCTTCCTGTGCACGAGTTTCTCAAAGATTTTGGATAGCAATGGTAAGTTAGATATTGGCCTTTGTTGTTTAAGTCTTGTTAGGGTCACCACCTTTATGTTATTGGGGTACCCTTGCCATCTTGAGTAGTTTCGGGAAGGTGCTAGTCTCTAGTTGACTTGTTAAAATAAGTACTCAGTGAAAATAGCATGGCGAAAAGGACATGGGGCGCTGCTTGTACAGTTATGGTGGGACATGTGACAGATTCCCTGAGTTATTTTTAAGTGACTTTATGATCTCAGGTGACTTCCTGTGGGCTAGTTGGTGCAAGATAGAGGAATTAGGGAAATTCCCAACTAGGTAGTCCCCGGCATGGGGCATTGGTATGTGGGATTATAACTGGCGGATTAGATCCTATGTTTGAGAAGAAGTCGTTTATCTTGTTAGCTGTGTCTGTGGATTTGTGGTGTTTCATTAGTTTTGTTAGGACAATATTCTTGGTTTTTCCTCAGTTTGTGGGTCCCTAGAATCTGAGAGAGTGTTTACAGGTCTTCTTTTATATCTCCTCTAATGTCTGTGAATCATACTGGGTAGCTATAGTTGTTTGGGCTTGTTTTATTACTTGGTGAGAAGTGATGAATAGTGTTTAGAGTATCTTTGTGTATCAAGCCCTGTCTATTTTGCTTTTCATATTGGTGTTTCTTGTCAATGGATTTCAGAATTGTCGCTGGTTAGCCATGGGCAACCAAGACGTTTTGTTTGTGATCTGTTTGTTTTTATAGGTCAATGTTTGTTGTTAAGTCTAAGTAATTTGTTAAGAAAAATGTCTCCTGTCACGTCATCATACCATTGGCCTTGGAGTATTCTGTAGGCCAATCCACGGTCTCTAGGCAGCTGGTGAACTTCCTTACTGAGGCCTCGTCATGGAGTTCAAATGAGTCTTTGTTGTATTCAAGTGGTGGTTTACTAATGTTTGTCAGGAGGAAGGTGGGTTGTGGTCTGTAGTGCTATCATGTGATTATCCTGATTTAAGGGGGGCTAGTATATTGGTCCATATTGTGGTCTATTATGGTTCCACTTGTTTCAGTGAGCCTGGTTGGTTTAGTTAATTGTTGGTATGAGAAGTGTGTTGTTACATTGTTGATGGAATCAGTTCAGGATGAGCATCTAGTAAGCCAGGGTTGATGTTGAAGTCTCCAGCTTAGAGAAGGTGGTGCTTATTATTTGTACTGTTTGTTATTAGTGACTTTAATTCTCACTGAAATTTGGCATGTTTGTTTTGGGTATCCGGTAAATGAACCGATTGTTATAGGTGTCTTAGGTTTTTTTTTACAGTAATATGTAGCAAAAATGTATTCTCCATATTCATACTAAGCAAGTGGTGCTGATACAAGATAATTGGTTAGAGTAAATAGATTGCAATACCACCCAAAATTGGTATGACTGCAGTTGTGCGATTGCTGTCTGTATCATGTAGAGGGAGATTAATCATCTATTGGTCCTGCTTAAGCCAGGTCTCAGTAAGAATAATGCCGGTGGGGGGGGGAGAAAGGGTGTCTTTAGTGATTCAAGGAGTGCCTGGAGGTTCATCATTAGTGTTTGGCTTAAGGGGACCTGTTGTTGTAGTTAAGTAATTCTGGACTGTTAGTATTGTTTAGGATAGTGCTGGCTTGTTGATGCTGCGGTTGTAAAGGCCTTTTGTGTATCCATATGCTCCTGCGCTACGGTCCAAATGATGGATGTGATGTGGGGTGCACAATAAACTAGCACTTCGGTGGCAAAATCAAATCTAATCTTTCAAAGGAAACCTTTTCTTTCTCATTTCACCTAGATTTGTTCAGTATGTTTGATCTCGGATTTCTGTGAGATTGGGGGAAAATTAAGCGTCAAGTGTTAGTGACCTGAATAACCCCCAGCAAGAAGAACACGGTGGTGGGCCTAAGTAAGCTTATTTCAGGCATACACAATGCAGTTTACATAGAATATCATTACCCAGCGCGAAAGGCAGCAGTATAAGGAATGTTAACAAATTCCCACTCCTGCCAGCATACTCCAACAATTTTCAAATGTCTGAATCTGCTCACCGTTTTAAGAACATCCATACTTATTCATGTGCCTACTTACAAACACAGAACAATCACGCAAATCTACCCTCCACTCATACTTCTTCACCAACCTAAACAGGACACATGACCACAAACACAAGACAAAATATCTTTTTGATATACCTCGTGTCCATATTACACTGTTTGAAAGCTCTATGCACAAAAGGCCCCAAAATATGGAATTCATACAGAAGATGTTAAATAACCAGTCTGAAAATCAATTTAAGACTTTCTCAAAAGCCACTTAATAAACCCTAGATTAACTTGCTAAATACTCAAGTCCACACCTACTTATGTTCTCCCACTTTATTACGTCAAAATCACTTTGAACCTTATATCCATTGTTGACAGGAATATAATTGAATGATTGTTTTCACAAAAAACATTTTTGAATATATTAATATATCGTTTGTTTTTACAATTTGATTCACTTCATAATTATAATCTAATGTACAATTATGAAATAATTACTTTTACTGTACAACTTGATATAATCCTTTGTATTAAGTAGACTTTAAGCCATAATGTTAAGTTGGCCATAATGCCAAGGGCTAAATAGAGGATTCTCTTTGCATTGCAACCCACTATTGTAAATACAAAATTCAAGGTACGGTTTGCAAAGACATAAAAATAATTAAATATCATACATAGCCAGTATATGTGTTGAGAAGCCAGCCCGTATTGTTAGTATAGTATACGTGGCTTTTGGCATGCTGCTTATCTGTATTTTTTTGTACCTCTGTATGAGTGCTCAAATTGGTAATAAATAAATAAATAAAATATCTCAAAAAAGTCAGCGAAAAGTGACTTATTTCCATTGAAGGTCCGTACTGCCCTCAGGGTATTTCTGGCCTCATGAGTCACTGGTCCTCATTACCTTTTGCCCGCCGGGATCATACCAGGAGGGGCACCTATCATCGGATTACTTCTAGCCAACTCCATTTGTCAGCTTTTTTGATAATTCTATTAAGTATTGGTAATTGTTTAACGGTGAGGAGGGAAGCCGGTACTGAACCTAGGTAGAGTGTGGGAAGTTCTCTCTACTTGCTGGGTTTGGAAAGGTGCTCCACCTGATCTGATTAGGAACTTTATTTCCTTTTCTATTTACAAAATGAAATCTTTTTAATTTTTCTCTTTGTGGTCCAGCTTCGGGAAAACAAAAATCTTCCGACATCGGGAAGTGGGTTCAATACTGCGTAAGCTGTTAGTGGCCCTGATAAACCCAACAAACAACAAAGCGGGTTGTCTTGTGTGTAACTGGGTAAGTAAAAGTAAGTAAGTAAGTTATTCGGAATAAGAGTTACATAGAATTATCTTACATAGCAGCATATGTGTAGAGAAACCTGGGTATAAACCTGGGATAACACAACATCTGTTAGAGAACCTGGGATAACCTGGGATAAACCAAAAAGTCAGACATGAGTGGACTTATTTCCATTGTGGTCTGTGTTGCCTGGTGGTATCAGTCCAGCTGTTTGTGGATCAGTCAGCTGTTGGGCTGGATAAGTCAGCTGTTGCTTGGACCAGTCAGCTGTTCTGGTCCAGTCAGTGTTGCTAGATCAGTCAGCTGTTGCAGGATCAGTCAGCTGTGTCGTTGTACGTACGAAATGCTCTTTGTAACTTACAGGTACAAGTTATATGTCTCTAGAATAGTTTGTTGACAGAGTCATTAAACTAATGTACTTGGCAAATGGCAAAGCAGCCGTACAAGTTGAGCTTTTCCCGTCACGCTGTATGCAGCATGTTGACCCAGTGTTACGGTCCAGTTCTGCACGCCGTGCCTGGTTCTAAACACATCAAAATTAGGTGTCCTAAGTCACTTTCAAAAAACTTAGGAACATGGATTGCAGCTTTCTGCACATTAAATGTGTCCTGTGATTTATCTGTTCTGTTGTCTTTAACAGGACGAACATTTTCTCTTTGGAATCTTCTTCGTTCAATTTCTCTGTGCTCTATTTGTGCAGTCTGCAACATAATGAGGGCGTTCAAACCTCTCAAACTGTTCCTGAGAGATAGGACCAGTGGGTAATGGAGAGAGTAGGGAAATTACTTGTCTTTTCTGAACTGTCCTTAGGTCGGACACTTGGTCCAGCCGGAGCTCTAGAGTGTCTAGATCTGGTCTTAGGATAAGTAAAATTACAGGTGTGTAGTATAAACAAGTACTAAGTATTAGCTGTGTCACTGCTACAGCTTACTCTTACTAGAGTGTCAGTGAAGGAAGTAGCGAGCGAGACTGAGCTACTCTAGCTCAGACCTAGGCTCACTTCTGATCTAGTGCTCTTTCTTCTTGATCTCACGTCAAATAGAGCTCATACTTCCTAATAGAGAAACTAGGCTTTCTGAATCTGAATTCATATGAGACATTCTGTATTGGAGCAGGAAACAATATATCTTTAATTAATGCGCTGACAGTTTCTGCAGTGTAATTCCTGTTATAATCACACCGAGATACGTGGCTTACTTGACCAACACGTCTGAAAGTTTTTAATGTACTTAACGCAGACAAAGTCAGAGTATCAATTAACTGTTTCACTTTGGCATACATCTCGAAATTAATTGTACTACGGGGGGAGAGAGTGATTATGGAAACTATAAATCCTGATAGGAATTTTTAGTGTTGGTTGTCTTAGAGTTAGAACTCATTCAAACAGGGATTTCCTTATCCTAGGATCAAGAGACTCAGTCAGGTTCAATACATCACATGGTAGGTTGTTACAGACTAACTCAAAGTCTGAAGATTAGGAAAAGTAATCAAAGTGTTTGGACCATAGAGTTACTAGTATGTCAAATGGACTTTTTCTCACACATTGGATCTAGAGCATCCAGGAAAGGCCCCCATTTGTTACAAAAAACGCGATTCTAAAAGCTTAGAGATCTCAGTGAATATAGAAAGGATGCCCTTTAGAATCCAGCCTGTTACTGGGGTTTTCGTTAACAAGTAGTCAGTATTCCTTGTCAATTATCCATTTTCAATTTTTTCCAGAGAAATTATTCAATAGTGCTTTAGGATTACAACTGGTAGGATACTAACTAGATTTTGTTTTTTTTTAGATTTTGCCACCGAAGTATGGCTAGTTTATTGTGCACCCCATATCCTCTCGTGGACGGTTTTAGCGCATGAAGCATGTGGATACACAAAAAGGCCTAGGAACTAGGCCCAAAGGGTTAACAGGATTTACATATGGATTTATATCATCTACGTATCTATAGTTCACTTATCTGTTACAAGCCAAATTTAGGAAATTTTGTTAGTATATCTTGTATCTTATTTTCATTAATAAGAATATCTTGACAATGTCACATAGGTTATTATAAACTGTCTGTCTCTGTTTTCCTCAATAAGTGGACAATTAAGCACATAGTTGTTCAAAGACAGTGACCATATGCCTGAATCACATAATTTACATTTAGTTTGATCATCATCTGTGTGTCTCCAAACTGCCGGAATTAATGTAACCAAGCCTAAGCCTGGCCACTAAAAACATCAGTCCAGTCTTGGTTCACATTGAAGTTGTCCATAAACATACTTATCTACGTTCATTGTTATCATTGTGGGTTATAGGATCTACTCAGGCTTCTAAACGCATTCCTATAACAAATCATCTTCATTAGTTACTTCTCTCCTAATTAATTATTCCTAATGCTTGACCACAGTTATACCAAAGTTAAATTCTACGTTCTCCTTCTGGGATACTCTTCTTGGTAACATATCAACTTTATCATAAAGGAGTAATCCAATGTGTGTTGGGATCCATAGCAATTGTACTTAATTCCTTTGTCCCGAATGTGTGAGTATCTTATACCTGGATTCCCCAATGAGCATGTTGTTGGAGTCATTTATGAGCAGAGCCTTCAATGATGACATAGAATCTGTATGATGATAGAGTCAAGCTCTAGTGTCATTGGTTAGCTTTGCGCCATTAGATTGCAAACGATTCAGTTTGCAGTTGTAGACGCCCAGTTGTTAATTCTTTTGCCTACTCACCACAAAATTTATTATGTTCTTAAACTAGGGATTGGGTGGGCAACAAGAGCAGATGCAGCCCCTGCCAGATGGACTCCTGTTTAGATCATCAGCTAGGTGAGAAATTTCTTCTTGTAGCAGTTGCTCTAACAAGAGATTTATGGAAGGGTAATTATAGCAAGAGCTTCTTGGAGGGACTTGTAGGTATGTGATATTAAATGAAACACATTTACATGGAGGGCGTGAAATGCTCTGTTGCCTACAGTGATACAGTTCATGCAGGTTATAAAAAACTTAATGCAATTGCACGTTTTCACAATCCATTTAGATCTGTGTGTATTTAACTCTGACACTTGGTAAGATTACTGTGACAGTGTTTGGTTCGTTTCTCAACATTTAATACCGAGTACAGTTGTTTAATTTCACAATCCTATCATGATACTAGAAATACTAAGCTCCTCCTCATGTTAGGAACTTTTTGTAGATCTGGGACAGCCAAGAATAATCCTGAGTGCGTCATTTTGCATTAACTCCAAGGTCGGAGGGAACTTCTCTAGCTAATATCAAAACATGGGAGCAGCACTAATCACTTAAGGGCCTACTAGGTTGTACATCATTATTCACGAATTTCTCACATTAGCACCATTAGTTGGGATTGTAGCCTTGGAACAGCTTTGAGAGCATTTAGACTAGCTTTTGCTTTTCTTGTTTAGTTGTGGTATAGTGGATTTGTTTAAAAGGGTACATCACACCAAGATATCTGTAAGTTTTAAACGTAGTAATGATTTCACCTGCAAATAGATTGGGGTGGGGGATGTCGTTTGCTTGTTAATATCTTTGTTTTAGAGGAAGATATTATAGGACTAGTCGTTACAAATTGCTTGAACTTCATTAAGAATGGTTATTCATCTTATTAGACTGTTGTATGGGTTCATGATATCATCAGCATAGCTTATAGATATATGTTTAGGTGAGGCAGGTAGAGCATTTAGGACGTGCATTATTCAGATATTAAATAGCATGGGAATAAGAACTCTCCCTGCCGGGGTGTGTACCTAATGACATTTCTTTGAATCTCTCTGAAGCCTTGGTAAAGGACAGAGGATACTCTATTTGACTGGTATCCTATTATCAGCCAGAGTAAGCTACCTCCAATATTCATTTTGGCTAATTCATGTAAGTATAATGTTCTGTTTGCAATATCAAATGCAGAATTTTTAGATCAAGAAAATGTGGTTTAAAACTAGTTAGCGGGTTGTGAGCAGTGAGAAAGGTTGGAAAATCAGTTCTGCCACACTTTTACCTTTCTGAACCATAGAGGTAGGGGGAAAGTTGATGTTCTGATTCTGTAGTACAATCTGTTAAGCATCATTCTTTCAAAGTTTTGACAAAGGACAACTAGTTAAGTGAGATCGGCCCTAAATGTTATCAGCTGTTGGGGCTTTGGGGTATTAGGCCCAAGAGACTATTGGTCTGGAAGTAGGAGAACGCCCTCAATGAACTGAGATTTATACAGTTGCCAACAAAGGTTATCAGGCGTGCCTTAGAGTTCTGAAGAATATCATAGGTTATACCATCCTCTCAGGAGAAGTTGATGACCTGTGGTTAATGCTTTATCTAAGTCATACTCGGTATAAGGCAATCACTCTCATCAATATTTTGGCTCATAAAATTTAATCAGTTTCAACATTCTTCAGAAGTTACACTCTAAATTTTTTCTATATGAAGATGGAAGGCTTTCATGCCTGGATGTTTTTGGACAGTCATTTATGAGGTCTTTTGCTTTTTCAAGAGGAAAGGGATAGAGCAATCTTGCAGTCTTTTTCCTGATTATTTTATTTATACCTTTCCAAGCCAACTCAAAGGTTGTGGACCTATTTAATCCTATAACAAACTGTTCCATTTCGTGATTGCCTAAGTTCTTCCTTTTCTATTCCTGCATTTGTTAGTGCAGCTTGGAACGTTATGAGCAGGTCTGGGGTTCTACATTCACGCGTTATGCTTTACCTATCCTCCTAGCGCATTGTGTTTGATTGCACAGCTGTGGATCCATTATAGTATTTACATGGTTTTTATTGTTATGTATAGGGGAGGGTCTTTGTTTCCTAATCTGCCCACTTGATCTTTGAGAACACTCTCAAAATAGTGGGGATAATAAATCATCATTCAATTC
Source organism: Cherax quadricarinatus (assembly GCF_026875155.1). NCBI lineage: Eukaryota > Metazoa > Arthropoda > Malacostraca > Decapoda > Parastacidae > Cherax > Cherax quadricarinatus. The sequence continues at coordinate 59,510 of NW_026484074.1, read as the reverse complement.
TTTTGTGTGCCAGTGGCTCGTAATTCTTATACCATTGATCCAAATGGTTAATAAAGTTGTCTCTGATGTTCTGGTTGAGAATAAAGATTCTCCTTCTGTTTTATTTAGCTCCTGATTGCTGGAGATGTGACAAATTGACAGTTGTTAGTCTTGGGAAGTGATCAGATATAAGATCTCAACTATGACAGAGTATGCATCGTTAGGATGTTTAAATCGACACAGATCTAGGGTTATGCCCAACATATATGTGAGTAGGCTCAGTAGTGCCCACAATTCGAACATTATCATGCTCATTCAGCAAATCTCACTAGTTTAGTTCATTGGTGTTTGTAATAGTCCCACCATATTCTTATGTCTGGCATTAAATTATCCAAGAATGATGGTAGGTTCACTATTGATGCGATCTGGTAAAGCATCAGGTCGAAGCTGGTTCGCTGGGGGCATAGGATTTAAAATGTTTAGGAAAAAATCGCCTGCATTACTTTGACTCCATGAATACTGCATGTTACTCGACTCTCATGGAAAGGAGTGAATGTGGCAAAGTTCTTTATGCATACATCACACAAACAGTTGGTTGACTTAGGTCTATAAGTTGGCATATCCAGGCAAGTTTGGTGGAGGTCCTCCATCTTTCAATCTTACATTCTGGCAACAGATGACATAATATTCTTGTTGCCACTAATATGATTGTAAGTCAGGCAAACCGCTTCATGATGGAAGCAATGGTCATGAAAAAGGATTTGTTAATGGTATCCTTTGTGTAGTGAGTTATTACAATTCTTGCTCATAAGATGGTAAACTATTTTGCTTTGACTGCAGTGTGCAGACACTTAAGAGCAAAATAAGCATAGTTTGTACGTCTTTATCTCAGAACCTTTATTTGCTCTATGCTATTGCCGGGAGAGGACCCGCATGTTGGCAGCCAGTTTAAAGGCAATTTTTGAAGGCAAGGTTATGTGGATTCCACATCGTCTTTCTCACAAATTGTTGGGAGCTGAACGGAGATTGCTGCACTTTTTGACATCATCACCAAGCTCAAAGAGATCATCCTGTTACATATATTTATTAAACTTGTCAGGATCTGTACAAGTTGTCAATTTTTTTCTGGAAATTTGTTATAATATGAGGAAGGTCAGGCGAATCCAATGCCTCTCGTGAGGATGGCACTCTGGGTTAGAGCTTCCTTTAACACCTATCACCTTAACAGGTACCATGGTTAAATTAGTGTTCTCTGTTTCATCATTCATTGCAGGTAAGGTCCTGTGCATCTGCTCATCTCCAATTTCAGGGAGGTTACCTGGGTATGTGGTGTCCGTTATCGGACTGTTGGAGGTGTGTTGTATGGGAGAAAATGACAAACTCATCCCCATATTCAGGTGTAGCCATAGTTTCTGTAGTGGCAGACCAGTAGTTTCCATATGTGCTAGCAGGGATGGCTAGCTCCTCCACAGGGCATGGTGTGTGTGATGGCATTCTGGTATCACCAGAATTGTTTGGCGTGAGGTGGGGTCTTGCACATTTGCAGAGGGTCAGTCTAGATCTGGCTGTGGTAGACTGGATGGCCCCATCCTCAGTTACCATTAAAGGACTGTTATCCGGTTTTTACTGAAGGTACCCCCCTCTTTTGGGTTCTGGACTGCAGTCCTTGTGGAAACTAGTAACCCCAACCTTCTTTACAGTAATATTTTAATTTTTGGCTGTCAGGGCCTACTGTGCATTTCTGTGGAATGTTTCCCAGCACACTTACCACACCAAGAATGTAGTATTCCACATTTCACTGGCAAACATGGCATAGTGGACTGGCATTTGTAACACCTACGTTAGGGGGTAGGTACACTTCGATGTTTTGGAAACGTAAACCAGCACCCAGATATTCGAGGGAAGGGGCACAGGACCACCCAACTGGCACTAATTTGGATTTTCCTTTAAGTCTTTTAGGCTTGATGATATGCTCACTTAGAGTCAGATGGGATGGGTCCATGAGGAGGGTATCAAAGATTATGATACTGACCCATTTTTAAGTGGTGAGTGTCTGATGAGGTCGGAGAGCTTAATATCCATAAGGTTGTACTAAGTAGATCATGGATCAGCATCTTATTCTGTTCCAACAAACAACAAGTTGTGTGTGGTTTTTCATAATTGGATCCTGAGTTAGGATGCTTGTTTTCAGCTTCCATTAGCCATGCACACTTGCGGCAGCAGCGGGGTGGGGTGTGTCAGGGAAGTTCAGCTTAACACATTCTTCTTGAGAAAGATTCTTGCAGCCTCTGTGCACCAAGGGCGTTTAGTATCACATTGTGTACGAGTCAAGTGAGTCTGACTACGTCGTACGCTCTAGCCTTTCTCACTTTTCTCTTTTTTCTACTTTAAACGGTTGGAAGCTATCTGCATTTCCATCACCTGCAGAATAGGTTCCTCTATGACAGTTGCATGTTTGCCAGTGATGATATCTGGTGTAAGATCACATACACATGAATTCCTCGCTTATCTTTCCCTTATAGCTTATGCAAGAGCAAATATCACTACAAAGTCCAAAAGTCCAAAATTGTTCACCATGACACAAGTGCTCAAATTCAATAACACCTCCAACCATACTCAACCCAGACCACCACACTCAATACGAACACCACCCACCAAAAACACACTCAGAGAACCTCTTGTTGTGTGTTAATAATCTGGTACATATTATGATATAATGGATGGTACAGGCGAGGTCTTATACCATATCACAAATTTCAAAGTGAACAGAGAAGAGAGAGAGAGGTCACGAGAGAGAGAGAGAGAGAGAATGTAGTAATATTGTGCATAAAAATTAGAATTCTGACATACATCACATTAATATGAGGTTCAAATGATAAATTCCACTTGAGATAGTTCAGGTATGGCCCCTAATGTACCCACTGAAATGTTATTATAGCAGACATCACAATGAATGCTGAAGACAACCTCTTACCCCAACCATAGCATTGTACAGAATTACTAAAAAAAAAAAAAAAAAAAAAAAAAAAAAAAAAAAAAAAAAAAAAAAAAAAAAAAAAAACGAAGGTGATGTTACTATGGACAATGAGATAAAATCACCTCTGTCGACGTCCCTTGGTCACCTGGGTAACTCACACATTACTATGTTTATACATTTATGCAAGCCTTAAGTGTCAGTCTGTAGATAGATGAACCAGTACACAAACAATCTCACACACGCATTACTATATATGACAAGTGTTACCTAAGTACACCAGTGTTACACATTATCACTTAGAATACACTTTTGTTGATGTACATATAGGTGAGAGTGGTACACCGCTGGTCGAAATAAACACACTCAACTTCTCACGGTCACACACTAGGACAGCTTCTGGAGTTTCCAGCGTTTTAATGTGTTTATTATGTGTCTGTTGCGTGTCTGCAGTCCATTAAATTGGTGTTTCAAGAAGTTAAACACTACAATCCAGTTGATCAAATAGTCCTAAAACAATTTACACAATGTATAACTAGAAGTATATTGATTGCAAATTGTTACTTTTACATTTAACTAGGCGCTAGACCCACTAGATGAGATGGCAAGGAACATAGATGATTAACAGGCTGACTCTTTGCTTAAACACAGTTGAAAAGGTAACCGAATTACGCAAGTAAGAAAGTATTCATGAAATGACATTATGCAGGAGTAAGCTTGTTCACAGTAAAAAATACAAAGCATAAGTTACACACCACCACAGATGAAACGGCAATTTGATAATATTACTGGGAATTTTGCAGTAAAAGTTTCAGTCTGAACGAGAAAATGTATTTGAAATACAACAATGACACTAGGAACAAGAATTAATATGTAACCGTATTTTAATAGTTCAGTTACACTGAGCAGAGCATGTATTACACTGATTTATCAAATGCAAGGAGTCACTACACTGAAGTACACTCGAGCCTTTTTAAAGTCTTAATACAGGCTCACAATGACAATTTAACTGTTGGGGAAGCTGCCTTCGCACTTCTAGCAAACGTATGCCAGATGAATGTTCACTGTGTACAAGCCAATCACCCCCACAGAGCTTACTATGTTTATAACGTGAACCTCCTGGCATGTCCCACTAAAATGTCAGCACTGCAATGTCGTCAAAATTGTTCTAAGCCCACTATAGGACAAACACTGGTATGCCAGCAAGCAACTGCAGAACGTATACAGACATGCTGGCGCCCTAGGACAGATAACTGCAGCTTGCCTTAGCCCCGTTCTGGCTAGCTTCTAGTGCCACCCTCAATGCTTGGTCGCTTGACTGTGCTCGCCAAGTCCGCCGCAACCACCCGGACCACATGCTTGCAGCAGGCAGGAGGCACACAGGGGGACATCGCAAGATGGAGCGGTGGGCGGCACAGAAGGACACGGTCCCACTGAAGCACCCATGTAGTCTGGCTAAAACTGCTCAAGCCACAAGCAAATAGAGGGCGAACGGCTGGAGTTCCAATCGAGGAAGGGATAGGGACAAGGAAAGGATATAATTAACCTCGCTTAGACACAGGCATATGGGTTGTAGTGGCCTGCAGGTCGCGTGCAATTCTTCAAGGTCATTCATGGACCCAACAGTCGTCTCGAGAGTTACCAAACTGTACTACTTGTTATGGACGGCCGGAACACTGTAGAACGCTCACAAAGGCATTCTTGGGATTCAGGAACAGATGTGCCTTGGCTTTCACTGGTTGGCTTGGAGCGACTCGTTGGCCTGGCATCAGCTAAACTCGCCACTGTATCCCATATGTTAGATAATGCGACGAGTTAAGGTTACGGTGATAGGAAAGTCGAGGAAGGGAAATTCACCTCTACTAGACACACAGTAAGGTGTATGTGGCATGCGGGTCTTATGTGCCATTTTCAAGGTCACCCAGCAAGCCAGACATTCCTCTCACTCATTTAAGCCTAAGTAGGTACTGCTGGTAGGCACAATGTTCTAAGTCCAGCGTATCCACTCATGCAAATAGTTTACAAATTCTGCTGCACTTGCGGACGCACATATTCGAGTAAGTACCAGCGGGGCAGCAAAAATACAACCTCTTACACTGCCGTCGTTGTTAGAGCGAACGGCTGAGTTTTAAAGGAGAGCTGGGGGACACAGTGAGAACAGCAGGGCAAACTGAGCACGCACATTGCCTCTCTTCACATAGTCAATATGGCGAAAGTCTCAGGCAGGTGTTGCAAGTGCCTCGTCAAGGTCACAGGCTGAGGCAGACTTCTCGAGAGTTACCACACACTGCAAACTCGGTAGAGATTGTTACTCCAAACTTGCAGAATTCTAGCACCCGGTCTTGGACGTGAAAGACGAATTTTCCAGTGTGTGGACACCTGGGTTACCAACTCACATAGGAATGGCACACTCGTCGTTTATTCCTAAGGTTGGTAAAGCGAGAGTTGTGAGCATTTTGGAGAGGCCGAGTAGCAGTGATGGAACTAGCAAAAATCGCCTCTAACACCCATGTTGATAGAGGCGAAGGCTGAGGTCAAATGAAAGGCAGCAGGGGAAGGCAGGGCCTGTGAGGGCCTTTGCCAAAAAGGAAACTATTTCAGTGTTTGACCAGGTTATTCTTAAGTAACAGGCTCGAACATAAGAGTTCTCACAACACTGAAGCTGTCTTCCAACAGTAGGAGTTTTAATGAATGACTATCAGTCGGGGGAGAAATGGGTAGGCCTGTGACTTAGTAGGTCCAGATCCAGCACACGGTCTACTCCCCTCAACCACTCAGCGAGCTGCTATAACTAGAGCTTCTAACTAGGAGAAATTAAAATTTAATAAATTTATAAGTAGTAAGTTGTCTAGAGGGTATATTTCAATTTAAATTAATTACAGCAATCAAAATAAAATCAATCTCTCGAGTTCAGTATTATGTGCTGAAAGCACATATCACATTGTTAATTCATTAAAGTACCGTCAGGTACATTAAACATTTAATAAGATATTACAAATATGTACAAGTGTGTGTATGTGTTTAAGTGCTCCTTAAGTAGTTAGCTATGTCTCAGACTCGAATAAACTTAAAACAAGGTGACTCCCCCCGATCAAGTCCTCAAAATAACTAACTGCTTGACCGACTGGCACCCGAACAGTCTGCTTGAACAACAAGAATGCTAAGCCCAATAGCAATGCAAATATCAAGCGACTGCGGACACAGAATTCAGGACATGGAGATAATATAACGACACTAAGTAGAATCAGCTGATCCTCCACTAAAGTTACAAATCTCCCATATTACTGAATCTTAGGGGTTCAAGCATAGGAAATACCCTGACTGGACTAGTACACAGGAACCAGTACAAAAATTAGGTCAGAAGCTATAGCTAAGGACCTGAGATGTTCAGTGTGTCCAAGCGTCACCACAACTCAGTACAAGTCGAAATCACTAAGTCTATACAATGTTCTGTGAACAAAGTTCCACAGAACTTACAGTATAATGAGACAGACAATCTGTTCCAACCACCAAGCGAGTCTAGAGCAGATTGAATACTTCACGAGAGGTGGGACACCCCACCCTCGATCACGTGCTAGCTACGTGGACACTTGCAGCTCAGAAGCGAGCAGTTTAAAGAGCAACACAGCGCTGATTTACAGTAGTTTGACAATCAAAGACTTTGAATGTGCACATATTACCGTACATCCTAACAAAAGTCAAATTAACAATTTAAACAAGTCAATAATAATATAAGTCATTCATTTACGATTTCAGCTATTATCGCAAATATAAGCATTTAAAATTATTATGAAAAAGATAATATACATTACATATATACAAAATAATCATCCGTGTACCCATTCAGGGGTTGCAAAGAGTATCCCACAGGGATTCATTATTTTAAGACTGAGATTAATATTTCTGTTTTTGGTCAAATGAGTGAGTGGAGTGTAAGTGTGAACCACCAGGTGGTTTTCGGTGTAGTTGTAGTTAGTTGACGGGGTTGTTCAGGGAGTTAAGATGTTTCTAATGGTAGTTTGAAGGGTGATGTATGTGTCTTCAGTTCTAGAGGTTTCTCCAGGTAGGGTATTCAGATTTATTAGGGCCTTTGACATTTACATTGAGTTTTGTAAAGGTTTAGTGGACACGGGGAATGTAGTTGAGATGTTTGTGTTCTGGTGTGTTATGCCTGTGGGTTCTGTCACAAACTATCAAGAAAGTGTTTAGGTCAAGGTTGTATTAGAGTTTAAGGCATGTAGATATAGATGCACAGTAGTAAGTGTGGATTGTAAATGAACTTGGGAGTAAGTTTAGATTATGAAGAGTGGGGGGGTGTGTTGCCAGGGATGGGATTTAGTGATTTTCTACTGCAGCTTTTTGTGGGTTAAGAATTTGCTTTTAGGTGTGTTGCTGCAGTTGATCCCCAAGCACAAATAGACATAGGTGAGGTAGGAATAAATAAGTGAGTGGTATAGTGTGAGAAGGGCATTTGCGGCACGTAGTATCGTTCTTGGAGAGGATTCCCAAACGTTTTTGGATACTTTTTTGGCTATATGCTGGAAATGGGTGCTGAAATTCAGGGTGTTCGTAAAGGTTTAAGCTAGGTATTTCTCCCCCATTATTTCTGGTAATTTAGAGTGTTGTCAATCTTAATGTTAATTTGTTGCATCTCCTGCTCTGACCAAAAATATATGTAGGTTTTGTCAGTGTTTAAGCGTAAGTTTATTGGCTGTCATCCAAGTCGATATTTTTAATCAGCTCCTATTCACAATGGTGTTGAGGGTGGAAGATTAGGGTGAGAGATGACATAAGTCGTGTCATCAGCAAAGAGAATGGGTTCAGGTGTTGGATACGTTTGGAAGGTCATTGATGTATAGAGGAAGAGCAGGGGACAAGGACACTTCCCTGCGGAACTCCGTATCAATGAGGCCGTGTTGCTGATGCTGTGTCTTTATGGTGACGTACTGATACTTATTAGTAATGTAGGATTTGAAATAAGCAAGCGCATGGCATCTTATACGTAGTGATCAGTTTGTGAGTAGGATGTCGTGGTCTACTGTGTCAAAAGCTTTTCTTAGGTCAATAAAAATTTCTAGTGGAAATTCTTATTTCCAATCGCTTGTGTAAGCAGTCTAGCATTTTTATGTTTGCATCATTAGTGCTTTTATTTTTCCTGATCCAAACTGGCAAGGGGTTGAGTATGTTTTGAGCCATTATAAATGAATACAGTCTTCCTGTGCACGAGTTTCTCAAAGATTTTGGATAGCAATGGTAAGTTAGATATTGGCCTTTGTTGTTTAAGTCTTGTTAGGGTCACCACCTTTATGTTATTGGGGTACCCTTGCCATCTTGAGTAGTTTCGGGAAGGTGCTAGTCTCTAGTTGACTTGTTAAAATAAGTACTCAGTGAAAATAGCATGGCGAAAAGGACATGGGGCGCTGCTTGTACAGTTATGGTGGGACATGTGACAGATTCCCTGAGTTATTTTTAAGTGACTTTATGATCTCAGGTGACTTCCTGTGGGCTAGTTGGTGCAAGATAGAGGAATTAGGGAAATTCCCAACTAGGTAGTCCCCGGCATGGGGCATTGGTATGTGGGATTATAACTGGCGGATTAGATCCTATGTTTGAGAAGAAGTCGTTTATCTTGTTAGCTGTGTCTGTGGATTTGTGGTGTTTCATTAGTTTTGTTAGGACAATATTCTTGGTTTTTCCTCAGTTTGTGGGTCCCTAGAATCTGAGAGAGTGTTTACAGGTCTTCTTTTATATCTCCTCTAATGTCTGTGAATCATACTGGGTAGCTATAGTTGTTTGGGCTTGTTTTATTACTTGGTGAGAAGTGATGAATAGTGTTTAGAGTATCTTTGTGTATCAAGCCCTGTCTATTTTGCTTTTCATATTGGTGTTTCTTGTCAATGGATTTCAGAATTGTCGCTGGTTAGCCATGGGCAACCAAGACGTTTTGTTTGTGATCTGTTTGTTTTTATAGGTCAATGTTTGTTGTTAAGTCTAAGTAATTTGTTAAGAAAAATGTCTCCTGTCACGTCATCATACCATTGGCCTTGGAGTATTCTGTAGGCCAATCCACGGTCTCTAGGCAGCTGGTGAACTTCCTTACTGAGGCCTCGTCATGGAGTTCAAATGAGTCTTTGTTGTATTCAAGTGGTGGTTTACTAATGTTTGTCAGGAGGAAGGTGGGTTGTGGTCTGTAGTGCTATCATGTGATTATCCTGATTTAAGGGGGGCTAGTATATTGGTCCATATTGTGGTCTATTATGGTTCCACTTGTTTCAGTGAGCCTGGTTGGTTTAGTTAATTGTTGGTATGAGAAGTGTGTTGTTACATTGTTGATGGAATCAGTTCAGGATGAGCATCTAGTAAGCCAGGGTTGATGTTGAAGTCTCCAGCTTAGAGAAGGTGGTGCTTATTATTTGTACTGTTTGTTATTAGTGACTTTAATTCTCACTGAAATTTGGCATGTTTGTTTTGGGTATCCGGTAAATGAACCGATTGTTATAGGTGTCTTAGGTTTTTTTTTACAGTAATATGTAGCAAAAATGTATTCTCCATATTCATACTAAGCAAGTGGTGCTGATACAAGATAATTGGTTAGAGTAAATAGATTGCAATACCACCCAAAATTGGTATGACTGCAGTTGTGCGATTGCTGTCTGTATCATGTAGAGGGAGATTAATCATCTATTGGTCCTGCTTAAGCCAGGTCTCAGTAAGAATAATGCCGGTGGGGGGGGGAGAAAGGGTGTCTTTAGTGATTCAAGGAGTGCCTGGAGGTTCATCATTAGTGTTTGGCTTAAGGGGACCTGTTGTTGTAGTTAAGTAATTCTGGACTGTTAGTATTGTTTAGGATAGTGCTGGCTTGTTGATGCTGCGGTTGTAAAGGCCTTTTGTGTATCCATATGCTCCTGCGCTACGGTCCAAATGATGGATGTGATGTGGGGTGCACAATAAACTAGCACTTCGGTGGCAAAATCAAATCTAATCTTTCAAAGGAAACCTTTTCTTTCTCATTTCACCTAGATTTGTTCAGTATGTTTGATCTCGGATTTCTGTGAGATTGGGGGAAAATTAAGCGTCAAGTGTTAGTGACCTGAATAACCCCCAGCAAGAAGAACACGGTGGTGGGCCTAAGTAAGCTTATTTCAGGCATACACAATGCAGTTTACATAGAATATCATTACCCAGCGCGAAAGGCAGCAGTATAAGGAATGTTAACAAATTCCCACTCCTGCCAGCATACTCCAACAATTTTCAAATGTCTGAATCTGCTCACCGTTTTAAGAACATCCATACTTATTCATGTGCCTACTTACAAACACAGAACAATCACGCAAATCTACCCTCCACTCATACTTCTTCACCAACCTAAACAGGACACATGACCACAAACACAAGACAAAATATCTTTTTGATATACCTCGTGTCCATATTACACTGTTTGAAAGCTCTATGCACAAAAGGCCCCAAAATATGGAATTCATACAGAAGATGTTAAATAACCAGTCTGAAAATCAATTTAAGACTTTCTCAAAAGCCACTTAATAAACCCTAGATTAACTTGCTAAATACTCAAGTCCACACCTACTTATGTTCTCCCACTTTATTACGTCAAAATCACTTTGAACCTTATATCCATTGTTGACAGGAATATAATTGAATGATTGTTTTCACAAAAAACATTTTTGAATATATTAATATATCGTTTGTTTTTACAATTTGATTCACTTCATAATTATAATCTAATGTACAATTATGAAATAATTACTTTTACTGTACAACTTGATATAATCCTTTGTATTAAGTAGACTTTAAGCCATAATGTTAAGTTGGCCATAATGCCAAGGGCTAAATAGAGGATTCTCTTTGCATTGCAACCCACTATTGTAAATACAAAATTCAAGGTACGGTTTGCAAAGACATAAAAATAATTAAATATCATACATAGCCAGTATATGTGTTGAGAAGCCAGCCCGTATTGTTAGTATAGTATACGTGGCTTTTGGCATGCTGCTTATCTGTATTTTTTTGTACCTCTGTATGAGTGCTCAAATTGGTAATAAATAAATAAATAAAATATCTCAAAAAAGTCAGCGAAAAGTGACTTATTTCCATTGAAGGTCCGTACTGCCCTCAGGGTATTTCTGGCCTCATGAGTCACTGGTCCTCATTACCTTTTGCCCGCCGGGATCATACCAGGAGGGGCACCTATCATCGGATTACTTCTAGCCAACTCCATTTGTCAGCTTTTTTGATAATTCTATTAAGTATTGGTAATTGTTTAACGGTGAGGAGGGAAGCCGGTACTGAACCTAGGTAGAGTGTGGGAAGTTCTCTCTACTTGCTGGGTTTGGAAAGGTGCTCCACCTGATTTTATTAGGAACCCCTTTTTCCCTTTTAAAAGGGAAATTTTTTTTAAAAAATTTTTTTGGGGTAGCTTGGGAAAACAAACCCAAAAATCGGGAAGTGGGTTCTCGCGTAAGCTGTTGTGGCCCTGTCCCAAAAAACAAAAAGGGGGTTTGCTTTTTGTGTTACTGGGGAAAGTAAAGAAAATTTTGGTAATTTTATTCGGGATAAGAGTTCTAGAATTTCTTACTAGCGCTTTGTGGAAAAACGGGGTCCTGGGTAACCAAAACTTGTTAGAGAAACCGGGATAACCTGGGTAAACCAAAAAGTCAGAAGGTACTTTTTCCATTGTGGTCTGTGTTGCGGGACAGTCAGCTGTTGTGGATCAGTCAGTGTTGCGGAAGTCAGTGTTGCGGGACCAGTCGCTGTTCGGTCCGTAGTGTTGTGATCAGCAGCTTTGCGGACAGTCGGGGGCGGGGTTGGGGTTTACCACGGGGCCAAAAGCTGTTGCGGATCAGTCGCTGTTGTAGATCGCAGCGGCGGGGTCAGTCAGCTGTTGCTAGACAGTCGCTTTTGCTGGATCGCGCTGTCTAGTCGTCAGCTGTGCTTTTTTCGACAGTCAGCTGTTGCTAGTTCAGTCAGTGTTGCTGGGGCGTCGTGTTTGGGGCGTTCGCGGGGGGGGGACGCGGCGGAGCTGGGGGGGGGGGCCCCAGCGCGGCTGGGCGGGGTTGGGGGCGCGCAGGGCTGGCGTCGCGGGGACCGCACGGGGGGGGGCGTGGGGATCAGTGCGGCGGTTGAGGTGGGGGGGGGTTATCGTGTTCCTGGTTTTGTCGTGTCCCCGTGGCTGTTTGTTTGTTTTTTTCCCGTCCCTGTTTTTGGTAGTTTTTTTGGGGGTTGTTGCTTTTTTTGGTTTTTCCCCTTTCGGTTTTTCGTTTTCTATTCTTTTTTTTTTGTCTTTTTCCCCTTTTTCGGGTTTTCCCCTTTTTTTGCGGGGAAATCAGTCAGCTGTTGCTGGATCAGTAGTGTTGCTGGACAGCAGGTTGCTGGATCAGTAGCTGTTGCTGGACCAGTCAGCTGTTGCTGGATCAGTCAGTGTTGTGGATCGTCGCTGTTGGGGGCCCAGTCAGCTGTTTGCTAGATCAGTCAGCTGTTGGGGACCAGTCGCTGTTGGGGACAGCACTTTTGGGGATCGTCAGCTGTTGCTGGATGTCAGCTTTTGTGGATCAGTAAGCTGTTGTGGATCAGTCAGCTGTTGCTGACGTCAGCTGTTGCGGTTCAGTCACTGTTGCTGGTCGGGGCAGCTGTTGGGGAAACCAGCAGTTTGGGTCAGTCAGCTGTTGCGGGATCAGTCAGTGTTGAGTTCAGTCAGCTGTTTGGGGATCAGCAGTGTTGCTGGATAGTCAGTGTTGTGGACCCGTCAGCTGTTGTGGAAGTCAGCTGTGGGCCAGTCAGTGTTGCTAGATCAGTAGCTGTTGCTGGATCGTCAGCTGTTGCTGATCAGTCAGGTTGCTGGATCAGCAGTGTTGCTGATAGTCAGCTGTTGCGGATCAGTCAGCTGTTGCTAGATCGTCGTGTTGCTGGATCAGTCAGCTTTTGCTGGATCAGTCAGCTGTTGCTGGATAGTCAGCTGTTGTAGATCAGTCAGTGTTGCTGGGGGTCGTCATGTTGCGGATCAGTCGTGTTGCTATCGGTCGCTGGTGGCGTCAGCTTTTGCTGGGGCCAGAAATGTTGCAGATCAGTCAGCTGTTGCTGGAAAGTGTTTTGTAGATCAGCAGCTGTTGCGGATCAGCAGGTTGCTAGATCAGTCAGCTTTTGGGGATCAGTCAGTGTTGTAGTCAGTCAGCTGTTGCTAGATCAGTAGCTTTGCTGGTCAGTCAATGTTGCTGGCCCAGTCAGCTTTGCGGACCAGTCAGCTGTTGTAGATCAGTCAGCTGTTGCTGGATCGTAGCTGTTGCTGGATCAGTCGTGTTGCTGGATCGTCGCTGTTGCGGATCAGTCAGCTGTTGTGGATCGTCAGCTGTTGGGGATCATCAGCTGTTGTAGTCAGTCAGCTGTTGTGGTCGTCGCTTTGTGGACCGTCAGCTGTTGCGGGACCGTCAGTGTTGCTAGATAGTCAGCTTTTGCTGGATCATCAGTGTTGCTGGATCAGTAGCTGTTGTGGATCAGTCACTTTTGGGGACAGTCAGTGTTGTAGTCAGTCAGCTGTTGTGGAGGGGTCAGCTGTTGCGGATCAGTCAGCTTTTGCTGGATCAGTCAGCTGTTGTAGATCAGTCAGCTGTTGCTGGATCAGTAGTTTTGTAAAACCAGCAGTGTTGCTAGATCAGTCAGTGTTGCTGGTCGTAGCTGTTGCTGGACCAGTAGCTGTTGCGGATCAGTCAGCTGTTGCTGGATCGTCGTTTGCTGGACCGTCAGCTGTTGTGGACAGTCGCTGTTGTGGATCAGTCGTGGCTGAACCAGTCAGCTGTTGCTAGATCAGTCGCTGTTGCTGGTCATCAGCTGTTGCTGGATCAGTGCTGTTTTGGATCAGCAGCTGTTGGGGATCAGTAAGTGTTGTGGATCAGTCAGCTGTTGCTGATCGTCAGTGTTGCGGATCAGTCACTTTTGCTTGGCCGTAAAAAGTGGTTGCTGGATCAGTCAGCTGTGCGGGATCAGTCAGCTTTGCTGGACCAGTCAGCTTTTTGCTGGATCATAGTGTTGCTGGTCAGTCACTGTTGCTGAACCAGTCGCTGTTGCTAGATCGTCAGCTGTTGGGATCGTAGCTTTTGCTGGATCAGTCGCTGTTGCGGATCAGTCAGTGTTGGGATAGTCAGCTGTTGCTAGATCAGTCAGCTGTTGTGGTGAGTCAGCTGTTGCTGGATCAGTCAGCTGTTCCCGGATCAGTCAGCTGTTGCTAGATCGTCAGCTGTTGTGGATCAGTCAGCTGTTTTAGATCGTCAGTTTTGTGGATCGTCAGCGTTGCTGGATCGTCAGCTGTTGTGGTGAGTAGCTGTTGCTGGAGAGTCAGTGTTGCTGGGAGAGCTGTTGGGGATGAGTCGCTTTTGCTGGATCATTTGCTTTTGCTAGATCAGTCAGCTTTTGCGGGATCGTCAGCTGTTGCGGGATCATAAAACTGTTGTGGTCGTCGCTTTGTGGTCAGAGCGTTGCTGGATCAGTCAGTGTTGCTGGATTCAGCTGTTGCTGGTTCAGTCAGTTTTGCTAGATCGTCAGTGTTGCGGATCAGTCAGCTGTTGCGGGCAGTCAGTGTTGGGGGACAATCAGCTGTTGTGGACCATCAGCTGTTGCTGGATCAGTCAGCTGTTGCTGGATCAGTCAGCTGTTGCTGGACCAGTCGCGTTAGGGCCCAGTCAGCTGTTGCGGGATCAGTCATTTTGGGGGATCAGTAGCTGTTGCTGGATCAGTCAGCTTTGCTGACCCCGTCCTGTTGCTGGATCAGTCAGCTGTTGCGGGGACAGTCAGCTGTTGCTGGATCCGTTCAAGCTTTTGCTGGCCATTTGCTGTTGCTAGATCAGTAGTTTTGGCGGATCAGTCAGCTGTTTGGATCAGTCAGCTGTTGCTAGTCAGTCAGTGTTGCGGATCAGTCAGCTGTTGCTGGTCGCAGCTTTTTCGGTCATCAGTGTGCGGGATCAGTCAGCGTTGCGGGATCAGTAGCGTTGCAGATCGTCGCTTTTGAGATCAGCAGCTGTTGGGGATCAGTCAGCTTTTTGCTGGGACAGTCGGTTTTGCGGGATCAGTCAGTGTTGGGGACAGTCAGCTGTTCGGGTAGCAGCTGTTGGGATCAGTCAGCTGTTGCTGGATCAGTCGTGTTGCGGGTTTTCAGTTACTGTGCTGCACAGGGTCAGCTGCTGTTGCACCATCAGCTGTTTTGAAATGACTCGTCCCAAAAACCCGTCGTAAACCTGTCCGCCAGCCTGAGCGCCGCCTTGGTCAGTGTTTACAAGCCAGGGTTGTAAGTAGTTTATTCAGGTATACAAATACAGTTACATAGAATTATCAACTACCCAATTGGTGGAACCGGGGATGACCTGGGATAACACAACTATGTGTGAGAACCTGGGTAACCCAAAAAAGTCAGACAGAGGACTTTTTGCCTTTGGGGGGCCCTTTTCCTATTATTTTAATAAAAAAGGTTATAAATTTTCTTTTTTTCTACAGTGTTTTCCCTCGTTGTTGTCATGTGTGCACTAACCCCCCCTTTAAAGGGAAAGGGTTCCTTGATGTTGGTGAGGGGCTCTTGTTTGGGGAATTGGATCTGTGCTCCAGTTCCCCGAATTAAGCCTGAATGCCTTCCACCCCCCCCCCCCAGGCGCTGTTAATCCTCCGGGTTTGGTTCCCCTTGATATATAATAATCACATAACACTTAGTGGAGTAAGATTTGTATATAGATTGAATTATTTTGTGTGAAGCTAAATGATGAAGGTTGTGTGGTAAGATTGGTGTAAGCCCCATCCCCTTGTTTACCTGGAGAGGGTTTTGGGGTCAACGCCCCCGCGGCCCGGGTTGAGCCCGGGCCCTCATGGTGGACAGGGTCTGATCACCAGGCTGTTACTGTGGCCACAGTCAGTGATGTACGAACCCGCCCGGTTTATCAGTCTGACTTTAGGGCCTGTCCAGTGCCCTTTTTGAAAACCCGTCAGGGGTCATTGGTAATCCCCCCCTTTTGTATGCTGGGAGGCAGTTGAAAAAGTCTTGGGCCCCGGAACTTATGTGTTGTTCTCAGTGTACCCGGGCGCCCCTGCCCTTTTATGGGGGAAGTTGATCTCCCTGCCGGTCTTTTGCTTTCTAGGGAGTGATTTTTTTGTGCAAATTTGGTACCAACCCCCCCAGGACCCTTTCCCAAATGTAATTATCATGTATCTCTCTCGCCTGCATTTCCGGGGTAAAGGTCAAGGACCCCTTTAAAAGTTCCCAGTAGTTTGGTGCCTTTTCTTACTTATGTATGCTGTGAAAGTTTTTTGTCCTTCCGGTCCTGCAAAGCGCCCCAAACCCTTTAAAAGGGGGGTGTTAGTGTACAGCAGTATTCCAGCCTAGAGACACAAGCGATTGAAGGAATTCGGGCTTGGCGTCCCTAGTTTTTAAAGGTTCTCCATTTCCCTCCTTTTTTTTCCTAGCAGATGAGGTAGATACATTGTTGTGGTCTTTGAAGGCGAGATCCTCTGACATTATCACTCCTAGGTCTGTCACATTACTTTTCCGCTCTATTGTGTGGTTAGAATTTGTGGTATACCCTGATACATTTTTGATTTCCTCAAGTTTCTCATATCTGAGTAGTTGAAATTTCTCCTCGTTGAACTTCATATTGTTTTGAGTGGCCCATTCGAAGATTTGGTTGATGTCCACTTTGAGTCTCACAGTGTCTTCAAATGGAAGTCACTGCTATGATAATCTGGGTGTCATCCACAAAGGAAGACACGGAACTATGGCTGACATCACTGTCTATGTCAGAAATGAGGATGAGGAATAGAATGGGAACGAGTACTGTGCCTTGTGGAACGGCTTTTTACCGTGGCTGCCCGGGACTTTACTCTGTTTACTATTACTCTTCGTGTTCTATTTGTTAGGAAGTTATAGATCCATCTACCAACTTTTCCTGTTATTCCTTTATCACGCATTTTGTGTGCTGTTACACCATGGTCACGCTTGTCGAAAGCTTTTGCAAAGTCTGTGTATACATCTTCATTTTGTTTATCTTCTACAGCTTCCAGGACCTTGTCATAATGGTCCAGTAGCTGGGACAGGCAGGGGCGGCCTGCTCTAAACCCGTGTTGCCCTGTGTTGTATAATTGAATGGTATCTAGGTGGTTGGCGATCTTGCTTCTTGGAACCCTCTCAAAGATTTTTATGATGTGGGATGTTAGTGCTGTCGGTCTGTAGTTCTTTGCAATTGCTTTACTGCCACCTTTGTGAAGTGGGGCTATGTCTGTTGTTTTTAGTGTGTGTGGAATGACTCCTGTGTCCATGCTCCCTCTCCATAAAATGCTGATGGCACATGATAGGGGCTTCTTGCAGTTCTTGATGAACATGGAGTTCCATGAGTCTGGGCCTGGGGCAGTGTGTGTGGGCATGTCATTTATTGCCTCTTCAAAGTCTCGTGGAGTTAAGATAATATCTGAGATTTTTGGGATGTTCAAATTTTGGGCTTCGTTCATAAAGAATTCATTTGGGTTGTCGACCGTTAGTCTGGGCAGCGGCTCGCTGAACACTGAGTCATATTGTGACTTTAGTATCTCATTCATTTCTTGGCTGTCATCTGTGTATGTCCCATCCTGCCTAAGCAGAGGCCCAGTACTGGATGTTATTTTTCCCTTAGATTTGGCATAAGAGAAGAAGTATTTTGTTTTTTTTCAGTTTCCTTTATGGCTTTCAGTTCTTCCTGTGATTCTTGTCTCCTGTAAGATTCCTTCAGCCTAAGTTCGATATTTGCAATTTCATTGACTAGTGCCTCCCTTTGCATTTCTGAGATATTGGTCCCACTCAGCAGCTCTGTGACTCTTTGCCTTCGTCTGTATAGGGAGCGTCTCTTTCTTTCTAGTTTGCTTATTTTCTTTCTTTTTCTTAATGGACTGTGTCTTGAGCAGATCTCAAGAACCACAGAATTCATTTTTTCACGGCAAATGTTCGGATCCATGTTGTTTAGGATATCTTCCCAGCTTGTTTCATTTAGGACATGGTTTACTTGATCCCATTGTATGTTTTTGTTATTGAAATTGAATTTTGTGAAGAGACCTTCATGACTCCTCACATTTTGCTGGTCAGAAGTGCATGCATGTCCGTACCTCTATTATGTTGTGATCTGAGTGTATTGTCTTTGATACAGTTATATTACGCATCAGATCGTCGTTGTTAGTGAAGATGAGGTCCAGCGTATTTTCTAGTCTTGTAGGCTCTACTATTTGCTGGTTTTAGGTTGAATTTGGTGCAGAGATTTAATAGTTCGTGTGTGTGGTGAATTTTCATCTGAGCTGCCTCCTGGGGTGATCTCTGCTAAAACATTGTTTGCTTGTACCCTCCATTTTAGGTGTCTCAAGTTGAAATCTCCTAGTAGTAAGATGTTTGGGGCAGGAGTTGGGAGATTTTCTAGACAGTGGTCAGTTTTCACACACTGCTCCTGGAATTGCTGGGAAGTTGCATCTGGAGGCTTGTATACTACCACAATGACAAGGTTTTGGTTTTCAGTCTTTACCGCCAAACCTTCAACTATATTATTTGAGGTATTCAGTAGTTCTGTGCAAATGAGCGACTTTGTGATGGGCAGACCAATACCCCCTTGTTGCCTGTTTAGTCTGTCGCATTGGAATAGGTTATAACCTGGGATCCATATTTCGTTCTCATAATGATCCTTTATGTGGGTCTCTGTGAAAGCTGTAAACATTGCATATGACTCAGTGAGCAGTCCCTTGCTCTAAGGAATTTTGTTGTTATTTGACAGCTTTAGACCCTGTATGTTTGCAAAGACAAATGTCGTTATATTGGTGGAATTTAGGGGGGGGGGGTTATTCACTGGCTCTAATATCTGTTGTTCTGGAGTAGAGGCCAATGTCCGTACCTCTGCTCCAGAAGTGTTTTCAGTTGGTGTAGGATTATTGTCATTTCTTGCCAGTCTTTTTTTCCTCCTAGCCCTAAAAAACCTCTGTCCCTGGAGAGGTTATGGCTCCCCTCTTTTGTTTCCCATAGTCTGGCTGGTCTGTCTTCTAGTTTTCAACAAAACAACCACACTAATATTTTCATCATTATTTTGTTTACAATATGTACTTGTTTACAACAAAAAACATGCAAACATTTGTACATATATTAGTAATGTTCTATTATATATTGACATATGTACATACAGTCATTGGACATGTTCCTAGAACTGCTGCAGTCTGTGAAAGTCTTTGAAACAAGATTTCGTGCACAGTGGTGTCTTACTCATCTGTGGACAAGTATGATTATATATTATGCTTATAGACATGAGGCATAAGCATTAAAGTTGCAAAAAGCAAATACATTTCAGCCACAGTTGTCTCCTACCACCGGTGGATGATGATGCACTTTGTCCTGGACCTGCTGAGTCAGCAGCTTGGGTCCCAGTCTGGGCTGGTGCCACATGCTGCAAGCTCACATACTGCATGCTTGTGGCACCACCACCACCACCACCTACTGACGCATTTGGTCTATCTATCCCAATTGTAGCCACATCATCGTCACTTTCACTGTCTATTCCAGGTGTAGGGCCATGGGATGTACTCGGCCCCCTTGGAATTGCATATGGTATAGGGTACCATATGGTACATTGTACATACCATATGGTACCATAATCAGTTCAATTCAATTCAATCCAAGTTTATTCTCTATAAGGGTTACAATGTGGGGTTTACAGGTTTTGGGTTATTGTGTGGTTTACATGTTATAAAATACTAATTACAGAGGGGGCCACTAGGACACCTAGCATGGCTAGGCATTTCGAGCAGACTTAGATTAATTCTTAACAGATACAGTGACCCCAATGGAAATAAGTCACTCTGACTTTTTTTGTGTTATCCTAATATCTTTACACATATGCTGCTGTGTATGATAATCTAAGTAACTGTATTTGTGTATACCTAAATAAACTTACTTACCCGAGCACATGTGGCATTATAAGTAAGTTTGATCAGGTATACGCAAATAGTTACATAGATTATCATACATAGCAGCATATGTGTAGAGAACCTAGGATAACCCAAAAAAGTCAGAGTGACATACAGTGGACCCCCGCGCTGTAACGATCACCTCCAAATGCGACCAATTATGTAATTTGAATTTTATGTAAGTGCGTTTGTACGTGTATGTTTGGGGGTCTCGAAATGGACTAATCTACTTCACAATATTCCTTATGGGAAAAAATTCGGTCAGTACTGGCAACCTGAACATACTTCTGGAATGAAAAAAGTTCGTTAACCGGGGGTCACACTGTACTTCCATTGGGGTCCCTGTACCCTGTACCATATGGTATAATGTACCATATGGTTCAAAACAATAGAATTCCTCTTCAGATCCACTTCCACCAGTGTTAGAGCTATCACTTGGAAAGAGGAGAGTCCCAATTCACCGGGGAGTGAGAGCTTCCTTGCCGCAAGGCCTTGAACAAAGTACAGTGGGACCCCTGAGTTTCGGCAGCCTCACTTTCGAGAAATTCGACCTTCGGCGAGTTTTTTTTTTGAAAATTTGGCCTCAAGTTTCGTGAAAAAACTCGTGTTTCGGTGGCCGTCCGGTACCCTTCCGCTCGTCACCGTGCACACAAAACCAGTCTCCCACGGCATTCACGCTCAGTGTGCCATTGTTTACCAACACGTGACCATCACCCGCGGGGTTCATACAATACATTTCATAATACGTAATGCATTGTTTTTCATGCTTGCAACGCTAAATAAGTCATCATGGACCCAAGGAAAGCCAATGCAAGCCCTTTGGTAAATAAAGTGAGTGATGGGGATGTGGAAGAGTTGGTGGAGGACCACAGGGAAGAGCTAACCACTGATGAACTGCAAGAGCTTCAACTGGAACAGCATCAGACCACAGCCGAGGAACTTGCTTCAGAGGAGGAGGAAGAGGGAGTGGATGAGGTGCCTTGTTCAGTGATTAAGGACATGTGTGGAATGTGGAATGAGTTGCAAAGTTTTGTTGAAAAGTATCACCCTGACCAAGCTGAAACAAGCCGTATTCTGCAACATGTACAATGACAGTGTTGTGTCCCACTTCAGGGAATCTTTAAAGAAACGCCAGAAAAAGACCTCTCTGGATAGATATTTTGTGCGCCAGGGGTCCAGTGACTCAAGTTGTTCCAGTGGCATTAAAAGAAGAAGGGAAGTACCCCAGATAAGGACTTGCTACCTAAAGTCCTAATGGAAGGAGATTCTCCTTCCAAAACAATAGTGTACACCTTCCTCCTATCACCTCTCCCATCTTCCATCCACGCAGAAGTCTTCAGTAAAGGTAAGTGTAATGTTATATTATTTATTTTAAATGCATGTACTTGATTTCTGATTGTTTTCATTATGTAAATCTTTATTTAATTTGAAAAAAAAATATTTTATTTTATATATTTTTGGGTGTCTGGAACGGATTAATTTTATTTCCATTATTTCTTATGGGGAAAATGGTTTCGAGTTTCGTGAATTTCGACCTTCAGCGGGCTCTCTGGAATGGATTAATCATGAAACTCGGGGGGGGGGTCCACATTTTCTGAGAAGGCGTTACCCACAATGCAGTGCGGGTGCTAAATTTGAAGACGCTAGAATTATGGCGTAGTTCTTTCGGCTTGGACCTGGCTTCAAAGCCATAGAACTACTTGATGGACCTCAAAGGGTTTTTGGGAAAACCTGCTTCAACACCTAAATTTCCACAAACCTTTTAATTTTGACTACAGAAACACAAGGACTTATTGCCATTAAAATGGAAAGACAATACTGCGACATCTTGGTGTCAAACACAGCCTGTCCCCTGCAGGTCTGTCTCGGATACAGTCCTACACCAGCGTTCTCCACTGACTCTCCACATTTATTTATACTCATTGTTCTCTCGTACCCAGGTTGATCTGTCTGTAAATCTTCATAAGACCACTGTGTGTGTGAAACGGGGTTCAATAAAAGGAATCCACATATATAGTCTGTCGTGTTTATTTTCCCAACAACAGCACATTGTTGGTCACCACTTTATCAAGTGCATTATCACATGTTTTCATTATCAGGTAGTAATGTGAATATCAGTAATAATATTATTGTGGTATTAGTTAGCTTATGTTGTGGGTATTGTTGACTTTATTGTTAATTTTAAGTTCATTTTAAGCCTACCCATAATGCTCTGCATACAATGGGCTTTTGGAATGTAACCCCAAGCGCTATATTTTCTTTTGTACAATATGTATTATGTACAAGTAAAAAGGTAAATAAATTAATAAATTCATGGTGTCTCATTTTGTATTTTTTTAAAACAGAAGTAATTTTTATTTGTGCAAAGTTTAAAAGCCAGCTAATGTAATCCAACCTAAACCCGTGTAACTCAAAACCTAACCTAACCCAGAATAACTCAGCCTATCAACCCAGCATTACTCAGCCTATCCCAACCAGGCATAAACCCAACCTAATATAAGAAATCATAACAATAATAATAAATAATGATACATTACTGATAAGGGCAAAAACACTTGATATTGCACCATGAATAACTGTTAAAGTGGTGGAGACAGATGCACCAGCAATGAAGTCAACCCCATACCATCTTGAGCTGGTTCAGTGCACCAGCATTGAAGTCACACCCATACCATCTTGATGGTTCAGTGCAGCATCGTTATTAAGTGGGACATAATTCATAGTATGTACAAGAAATGCAGTGGTTAGTGTAACTTTGCCAAAAGTACCTTGTAGGCTGAGCATTATGGGCAGGCTTAAAATTATCTTTGGCCACTAGTGTACTTTCCTCCTGTATGTGGATATTAGTTAAATTTTATTCAGGTACAGGGTTCTTAAAAATTATATATACTTACAGCAGCATATGTATTAAATTATCTAGGATAACCAAAAAAAAACTCAAAGTGACGTATTTCCATGGTAGGTCCTTGTAATAATTATTATTGAAACATTAAAAGTTAAAACAGGTAAGTGACTTTGAAGCGTATAAAAGGAGAGGTACAGTAGGGGTCCCCGCTTTTCGTGTGTAGCCTTGATGGCGTTCCTGGCTAATCCGGTGATCTCAAATATGACAAAACTTTCTATAATGGCAAATGCGTTTTCAAATATGGCATGGGCCACCTGGTTTATTTACATTCTCCATGAAGAACATCTATATTATGTAATAACTAATCACTCTTGGGCACATTAAGTGTCTAATTTGCATCAAAATGGACATTTTCAGTAAATCCATCTATGATATTTTCTTCCAAAATTATATAAGACAACAGTTACATAGCAAATATAACAAGCTGTTTAATATGCTATGGGAGGTGTGGTTGCCAGGAGGAGAGTAAACATTTCACAATACTAATAATAATCACTCTATGGCCACATTAAATGTCATCTTATTTTCGTTAATCAGTGGACCCTCGGACTTAACGCTATTAATCGTTCTGAGAGCTCATTGTTAGTCAAAAATATCGTTAGTCAAGTTTAATTGTCCCATAAGAAATAAGGAAATCAAATTAATCATGTAGGACACCCTCAAGTATGAAAAAAAAAATTGTTTTTACCACATGAAATATTAATTTTTAATACACTCAAACTGAAGAAAGACAGCACAGGTACATGACACTTACCTTTATTGAAGATCTGTGATGATGATGGGATGGGAGGAGGGGGGAGTGTTGAGGGACTTGAGGTGGCAAGTCCTTTTCCAGGTTACTTCCCTTCCCTTTACATCTCTCAACCAAGATTTGCTGGCTTAAATTCACTCACATTCACCAACTAGTTGCTAGCATTTTTTTAATTATCATCATCATGCAACTGCCTAGCCTTTTCACCTCTGATCGCTGAGAGATGCTATCTCTGCTATTTGTTTTTCATTTTTCCACAACACTATCAGTTCTCTCAAACATCTTCGAGTACTTGCGATCCAGTTTTTTTTTTTTCGAAAAACTAGCTAGCACCTTTGGCAAGATCAGGTTCCTTGAGTGCTGTTTTCTTGCACATTAGTAGCGATGGTTGGTTGGGGTTTTGTGTACAACTGGCGCTGGAGGACACGCACTCCACTTTTACTTAGCAAATGATCTCTTTCTTAATATCCATTGTAATTCTCCCCTTTTTGCTGTGGGCTTGGAACTAGAAGCTTTCTTGGGGCCCATGGTGACGTTATTTTGCAGGTGCATCACAAAAAGGCTGTGAAATATGAAATGTTATGATTGTATGCTTGGAATGCGACGCGGGGCGGCTGGCTTGTAAACACTGGCCAGAATGTGGACGCGTCTTCAGACGGAACGATAGTGGTGGTCAAGTTTTTTAGCGCTAGTCGAGGCCAAAATTTTTGCGTTAAAAATGTATCGGCTAGTTCGGATTTAGCATTAATCGACTTGCATCATGGTCGGGGTCCACTGTACTATGGAGGTGTGGTAGCCGGGCAAGGGAAAACATTATGTCGCTCCCCTTAATAGATAATGCTTTTGTTTTACTATTCTCAGCATGAATTATTCATTACTTCTCCTTTGTTTAGATGCATCTGAAGGTAGTTGTTGCAAACAAGCTGAAACTCAAGTGAACATGGTCTGTCGATGTAAGATGGCTCTGGGCTACATTAAATATCGTGTCGTTACTTGTAGGTAGGTGTATGGTATGTAGCCCAGGCGGACTACATACCTAATTATTATTATAACTGATATAGTTACACGTATTGTGTACCTGTAACTGAGTAAACTTACTGTGCTGGCATGCGGT
The DNA here is from genome assembly GCF_026875155.1 of Cherax quadricarinatus. Taxonomy (NCBI): domain Eukaryota; kingdom Metazoa; phylum Arthropoda; class Malacostraca; order Decapoda; family Parastacidae; genus Cherax; species Cherax quadricarinatus. The sequence goes on along the minus strand of NW_026484074.1, from coordinate 34,837 downwards.
ACACATTAAATCACTATGAGTGTCTTATTTAGTCATGAAGATGACATTAATATATGATAATAATAATAACTCAATAATGATCACTTCATGAGCATTAATATGTATAAATAAACGTTAAATATAAACTTTTTGCTTAATCCATCTAAATACACCACAGTTATAAACTTCACATGTAGGGTGGTGTAGGTATACTACATGTTAATTTATACTACTGTGAGGTGTATTTAGGATGGATTAAGCAAAATGTCTATATTAACGTTTTATTCGATTTAATGCTTCCTCTTAGACGTGATTTATGTATTTGTGTTGTTTTTAGTATTCATTATTAAAGTCATCTTCAAGACTAATATATGACATCTTCTAGTGATTTTAAATGTGTACCTGGCATGCAGCACAGTTCAGTTTACTAGGTACAAGGACAATACGTTAACTATCAGTTATAATTAATATGTAGGTATGTAGTCGCCTGGGCTACAACCTACACTACCTACATAACTACACGATATTTAATGTAGCCAGAGCCATATTATATCGAATACCATCGTTCTGCGTTCAATTGTTTCTAACAAACTAATTCAGGATGCCATCATAAACAAAAGGGTGAAGTAATGAATATTCATGCTGAGAATAGTAAACAAAAGCATTATCTATTAAGGGGAGCGGACATAATGTTTTTCCTCTGCCGGCTACCACACCTCCTAGTACAGTGGGAACCCTGACCAATGCTGGCATCGAATAATGATAAATCCGAATTGCGATACATTTTAACGCAAAAAAAATTCTGCCTCACTCTCGACTAGCGCTAAAAACTTGACCAACACTATTCGTTCCGTCTGAGACGCGTCCACTTCTGGCCAGTGTTTTAACAAGACAGCCAGCCACCGCGGTCGCTTCCAAGCATTACAATCAAGAACATTTCATATTATTCACAGCCTCTTTTGTGATGAACCTGGCAAAAAATAAGTCACCCATGGCCAAGGAAAGCTTCTAGGCCAACCTACAGCAAAAAATGGGTGAGGAATTACAATCGGGATAATGAAGAAAGAGATCATTGTAGAGTATGAAAGTGGAGTGCCGTGTCTCCGAGATGGCCAGGTTGTACCCAAACCCCAATCAACCATCGTACTATTGTGGGCAAGAAAACAGCAATCCAAGGAAGATGTTCTTGCCAAAGGTTTGCAAACTATGTTTCTCGAACTGAGATCGCAAGTACTCGAAGATGTTGAGAGGCTGTTATTGGTTGTGGATAAATGAAAAACAAATAGCAGGAGATAGCATCTCTCAAGCGATTCATATGGTGAATTGGGCTAGGAAGTTGCATGAGATGTAATTAAAAATTGCTAGCAAAAATTGTGGTGATGTGGTGTGAATTTAAGGCCAGCACAATTATTGGTTTGAGGAGATTTAAAGGGAAGGGGAAGTAACCCTGGGAAAAAGGACGTGCCACTCAAGTCCATCACTCTCCGTCCCTCCTCCCATCCCATCAATCATCACCAGATCTTCAATAAATGTAAGTGTCATGTAACTGTGCATGTCTTCTTCAGTTTGTGTGTATTAAAAATTTAATATTTTCATTGTGGGTAAAAAAACACTTTTTTTTTATACTTGGGGTGTCTACATGGATGAATTGGATTTCCATTATGTCTTATGTGGGAAATATTAAACTGACTATACGATAATTTTGATAAACAAAGAGCTCTCAGGACAACGGAGTAATAGCGTTAGTAGAGGTCACTGTATTAACGTAAAATAAGACATTTAATGTGGCCAAGAGTGATTTATTATTAGTATTGTGTATTGTTTACTCTCACCTGGCACCCACACCTCCTTAGCATATAAACAGCATGTTTATATGCTTATGTAACGTGTTTTTCTTATATTAATTTTGAAGGAAAATAGCATAGCTGGATTATGAAAATGTTTTTTGATGCAAAATTAGAACTTATGTATATGCCCAAGGGCTGTGATTTTTATTACATAATAGAGATGTGCTCATGGAGATGTAAATAAAAACCAGGTGGCCCATGCCATATTTGAAAGACCTCATTTGCCATATAGAAAAGTTTTGGTCATAATTTGAGATACCGTATTAGCAGAACACATAAGGCTTAAAATCCGAAAACCGGGGCCCTACTGTACAGTTACTTTTATTAGCTTTAAAGTCACTTACCTGTTTTAACTTTGTTTTTAATGTTTAAATAATAAGTTAAGACAGACTCAATGGGAAATAAGTCACTTTGAGTTTTTTTTGTTATCCTAGCTAATTTATACATTATGCTGCTGTATGTATATATAATTTAAGTAACCTGTACCTGAATAAAATTTACTAATATCCAACATACATGCAGGGACAGTACACAGTGGCCAATGATAATTTGAAGCCTGCCCCATTATGCTCTGCTACAAGGTAGCTTTGGCAAAATTACACTAAACCACTGCATTTTCTTTGTACATCTAATGTATTTTGTCCAAATTAATAACGATGCTGCACTGATCCAGCAGATGGTATGGGGTGCGTGACCTTCATTGCTGGGGTGCACTGAACCAGCAGATGGTATGGGGGGACTTCATTGATGTGCACTGTCTCCACCACTTTAACAGTTTCATGGTGCAATATCATGTGTTTTTGCCCTTATCAGTAATGTATCATTATTTATTATGTTTTGTTTGATTTGCTTAGATTAGGTTGGGTTATGCTGGGTTGGATTAGGCTGAGTTATGCTGGGTTGGATTAGGCTGAGTTATGCTGGGTTAGGTTAGGTTGAGTTACACTGGGTTTGTTGGATTACATTAGTGCTTTTAACATTTGCACAAATAAAAATTACTTCTGTTTTAAAAAAATACAAAAGTGAGACACCAGGAATTTATTTATTTATTTACTTTTTACTTGGACATAATACATAGGTGTACAAAGAAATATAGCGATTGGGTGTACATGCCAAAAGCCCCTTGTATGCAGAGCATTATGGGTAGGCTTAAAATTAACTTAAAATTAACAATTAAGTAAACAATAACCACAACATAAGCTAACTAATACCTAATAATATATACTGATATTCACATTACTACTGATAATGAAAACATGTGATATTGCACTGATAAAGTGGTGACCAACAATGTGCTGTTGTTGGGAAAATAAACACACAGACTATAATGTGATTCTTTATTGACTACGTTTCACACACACAGTGGGCTTTATGAAGTTACAGACAGATCTACCTGGGTAAAAAAGAACATGAGTATATAAAGGGTGGAGAGTCAGGTGGAGAACGCTGGGTAGGCTGGATCCGAGACAGACCTGCATGGGACAGGCGGGTGTTTGACTCCAAGATTCTGCAGTATTGTCTTCTTTTATGGCAATAAGTCTTGTGTTTCTGTAGTCAATTTAAAAGGTTGTGGAAATTTTGGTGTTGAAAGCAGGTGTTCCATAACCCTTTGAGGGTCCATCAAGTAGTTCTATGGCTTTGAAGCCAGGGTCCAAGCCGAAGAACTACGCCATAATTCTAGCGGCTTCAAATTTAGCACCCGCACTGCATTGTGGGAACGCCATCTCAGTACAGTGGACCCCCCCCCCCCCCCCCGAGTTTCATGATTAATCCATTCCAGAGAGCCCGCTGAAGGTCGAAATTCACGAAACTCGAAACCATTTTCCCCATAAGAAATAATGGAAATAAAATTAATCCGTTCCAGACACCCAAAAATATTAAAATAAAATATTTTTTTTCAAATTAAATAAAGATTTACATAATGAAAACAATCAGAAATCAAGTACATGCATTTAAAATAAATAATAATAACATTACACTTACCTTTACTGAAGACTTCTGCGTGGATGGAAGATGGGAGGAGGTGATAGGAGGAAGGTGTACACTATTGTTTGGAAGGAGAATCTCCTTCCATTAGGACTTTAGGTAGCAAGTCCTTATCTGGGGTTACTTCCCTTCTTCTTTTAATGCCACTGGGAACAACTTGAGTCACTGGACCCCTGGCGCACAAAATATCTATCCAGAGAGGTCTTTTTCTGGCGTTTCTTTAAGATTTCCCTGAAGTGGGACACAACACTGTCATTGTACATGTTGCAGATACGGCTTGTTTCAGCTTGGTCAGGGTGATACTTTTCAACAAAACTTTGCAACTCATTCCACATTCCACACATGTCCTTAATCACTGAACAAGGCACCTCATCCACTCCCTCTTCCTCCTCCTCTGAAGCAAGTTCCTCGGCTGTGGTCTGATGCTGTTCCAGTTGAAGCTCTTGCAGTTCATCAGTGGTTAGCTCTTCCCTGTGGTCCTCCACCAACTCTTCCACATCCCCATCACTCACTTTATTTACCAAAGGGCTTGCATTGGCTTTCCTTGGGTCCATGATGACTTATTTAGCGTTGCAAGCATGAAAAACAATGCATTACGTATTATGAAATGTATTGTATGAACCCGCGGGGTGATGGTCACGTGTTGGTAAACAATGGCACACTGAGCGTGAATGCCGTGGGAGACTGGTTTTGTGTGCACGGTGACGAGCGGAAGGGTACCGGACGGCCGCCGAAACACGAGTTTTTTCACGAAACTTGAGGCCAAATTTTTCAAAAAAAAACTCGCCGAAGGTCGAATTTCTCGAAAGTCGAGGCTGCCGAAACTCAGGGGTCCACTGTACTTTGTTCATCAGGCCTTGCGGCAAGGAAGCTCTCACTCCCCGGTGAATTGGGACTCTCCTCTTTCCAAGTGATAGCTCTAACACTGGTGGAAGTGGATCTGAAGAGGAATTCTATTGTTTTGAACCATATGGTACATTATACCATATGGTACAGGGTACAGGGACCCCAATGGAAGTACAGTGGACCCCCGGTTAACGAACTTTTTTCATTCCAGAAGTATGTTCAGGTGCCAGTACTGACCGAATTTTTTCCCATAAGGAATATTGTGAAGTAGATTAGTCCATTTCAGACCCCCAAACATACACGTACAAACGCACTTACATAAATACACTTACATAATTGGTCGCATTTGGAGGTGATCGTTAAGCGGGGGTCCACTGTATGTCACTCTGACTTTTTTGGGTTATCCTAGGTTCTCTACACATATGCTGCTATGTATGATAATCTATGTAACTATTTGCGTATACCTAATCAAACTTACTTATAATGCCACATGTGCTCGGGTAAGTAAGTTTATTTAGGTATACACAAATACAGTTACTTAGATTATCATACACAGCAGCATATGTGTAAAGATATTAGGATAACACAAAAAAAGTCAGAGTGACTTATTTCCATTGGGGTCACTGTATCTGTTAAGAATTAATCTAAGTCTGCTCGAAATGCCTAGCCATGCTAGGTGTCCTAGTGGCCCCCTCTGTAATTAGTATTTTATAACATGTAAACCACACAATAACCCAAAACCTGTAAACCCCACATTGTAACCCTTATAGAGAATAAACTTGGATTGAATTGAATTGAACTGATTATGGTACCATATGGTATGTACAATGTACCATATGGTACCCTATACCATATGCAATTCCAAGGGGGCCGAGTACATCCCATGGCCCTACACCTGGAATAGACAGTGAAAGTGACGATGATGTGGCTACAATTGGGATAGATAGACCAAATGCGTCAGTAGGTGGTGGTGGTGGTGGTGGTGGTGCCACAAGCATGCAGTATGTGAGCTTGCAGCATGTGGCACCAGCCCAGACTGGGACCCAAGCTGCTGACTCAGCAGGTCCAGGACAAAGTGCATCATCATCCACCGGTGGTAGGAGACAACTGTGGCTGAAATGTATTTGCTTTTTGCAACTTTAATGCTTATGCCTCATGTCTATAAGCATAATATATAATCATACTTGTCCACAGATGAGTAAGACACCACTGTGCACGAAATCTTGTTTCAAAGACTTTCACAGACTGCAGCAGTTCTAGGAACATGTCCAATGACTGTATGTACATATGTCAATATATAATAGAACATTACTAATATATGTACAAATGTTTGCATGTTTTTTGTTGTAAACAAGTACATATTGTAAACAAAATAATGATGAAAATATTAGTGTGGTTGTTTTGTTGAAAACTAGAAGACAGACCAGCCAGACTATGGGAAACAAAAGAGGGGAGCCATAACCTCTCCAGGGACAGAGGTTTTTTAGGGCTAGGAAAAAAAGACTGGCAAGAAATGACAATAATCCTACACCAACTGAAAACACTTCTGGAGCAGAGGTACGGACATTGGCCTCTACTCCAGAACAACAGATATTAGAGCCAGTGAATAACCCCCCCCCCTAAATTCCACCAATATAACGACATTTGTCTTTGCAAACATACAGGGTCTAAAGCTGTCAAATAACAACAAAATTCCTTAGAGCAAGGGACTGCTCACTGAGTCATATGCAATGTTTACAGCTTTCACAGAGACCCACATAAAGGATCATTATGAGAACGAAATATGGATCCCAGGTTATAACCTATTCCAATGCGACAGACTAAACAGGCAACAAGGGGGTATTGGTCTGCCCATCACAAAGTCGCTCATTTGCACAGAACTACTGAATACCTCAAATAATATAGTTGAAGGTTTGGCGGTAAAGACTGAAAACCAAAACCTTGTCATTGTGGTAGTATACAAGCCTCCAGATGCAACTTCCCAGCAATTCCAGGAGCAGTGTGTGAAAACTGACCACTGTCTAGAAAATCTCCCAACTCCTGCCCCAAACATCTTACTACTAGGAGATTTCAACTTGAGACACCTAAAATGGAGGGGTACAGCAAACAATGTTTTAGCAGAGATCACCCCAGGAGGCAGCTCAGATGAAAATTCACACACACACGAACTATTAAATCTCTGCACCAAATTCACCTTAAACCAGCAAATAGTAGAGCCTACAAGACTAGAAAATACGCTGGACCTCATCTTCACTAACAACGACGATCTGATGCGTAATATAACTGTATCAAAGACAATACACTCAGATCACAACATAATAGAGGTACGGACATGCATGCACTTCTGACCAGCAAAATGTGAGGAGTCATGAAGGTCTCTTCACAAAATTCAATTTCAATAACAAAAACATACAATGGGATCAAGTAAACCATGTCCTAAATGAAACAAGCTGGGAAGATATCCTAAACAACATGGATCCGAACATTTGCCGTGAAAAAATGAATTCTGTGGTTCTTGAGATCTGCTCAAGACACAGTCCATTAAGAAAAAGAAAGAAAATAAGCAAACTAGAAAGAAAGAGACGCTCCCTATACAGACGAAGGCAAAGAGTCACAGAGCTGCTGAGTGGGACCAATATCTCAGAAATGCAAAGGGAGGCACTAGTCAATGAAATTGCAAATATCGAACTTAGGCTGAAGGAATCTTACAGGAGACAAGAATCACAGGAAGAACTGAAAGCCATAAAGGAAACTGAAAAAAAACAAAATACTTCTTCTCTTATGCCAAATCTAAGGGAAAAATAACATCCAGTACTGGGCCTCTGCTTAGGCAGGATGGGACATACACAGATGACAGCCAAGAAATGAATGAGATACTAAAGTCACAATATGACTCAGTGTTCAGCGAGCCGCTGCCCAGACTAACGGTCGACAACCCAAATGAATTCTTTATGAACGAAGCCCAAAATTTGAACATCCCAAAAATCTCAGATATTATCTTAACTCCACGAGACTTTGAAGAGGCAATAAATGACATGCCCACACACACTGCCCCAGGCCCAGACTCATGGAACTCCATGTTCATCAAGAACTGCAAGAAGCCCCTATCATGTGCCATCAGCATTTTATGGAGAGGGAGCATGGACACAGGAGTCATTCCACACACACTAAAAACAACAGACATAGCCCCACTTCACAAAGGTGGCAGTAAAGCAATTGCAAAGAACTACAGACCGACAGCACTAACATCCCACATCATAAAAATCTTTGAGAGGGTTCCAAGAAGCAAGATCGCCAACCACCTAGATACCATTCAATTATACAACACAGGGCAACACGGGTTTAGAGCAGGCCGCCCCTGCCTGTCCCAGCTACTGGACCATTATGACAAGGTCCTGGAAGCTGTAGAAGATAAACAAAATGAAGATGTATACACAGACTTTGCAAAAGCTTTCGACAAGCGTGACCATGGTGTAACAGCACACAAAATGCGTGATAAAGGAATAACAGGAAAAGTTGGTAGATGGATCTATAACTTCCTAACAAATAGAACACGAAGAGTAATAGTAAACAGAGTAAAGTCCCGGGCAGCCACGGTAAAAAGCCGTTCCACAAGGCACAGTACTCGTTCCCATTCTATTCCTCATCCTCATTTCTGACATAGACAGTGATGTCAGCCATAGTTCCGTGTCTTCCTTTGTGGATGACACCCAGATTATCATAGCAGTGACTTCCATTGAAGACACTGTGAGACTCAAAGTGGACATCAACCAAATCTTCGAATGGGCCACTCAAAACAATATGAAGTTCAACGAGGAGAAATTTCAACTACTCAGATATGAGAAACTTGAGGAAATCAAAAATGTATCAGGGTATACCACAAATTCTAACCACACAATAGAGCGGAAAAGTAATGTGACAGACCTAGGAGTGATAATGTCAGAGGATCTCGCCTTCAAAGACCACAACAATGTATCTACCTCATCTGCTAGGAAAATGATAGGATGGATAATGGAGAACCTTCAAAACTAGGGACGCCAAGCCCATGATGATTCTCTTCAAATCGCTTGTGTTCTCTAGGCTGGAATACTGCTGTACACTAACAGCCCCCTTAAAGGTTGGCGACATTGCAGACCTGGAGAGTGTACAAAGAACTTTCACAGCATACATAAGTAAGATAAGGCACCTAAACTACTGGGAACAGTTAAAGGTCCTTGACCTGTATTCCCCGGAATGCAGGCGAGAGAGATACATGATAATATACACTTGGAAGGTCCTGGAGGGATTGGTACCAAACTTGCACACGAAAATCACTCCCTATGAAAGCAAAAGACTCGGCAGGAGATGCAACATTCCCCCGATGAAAAGCAGGGGCGCCACGGGTACACTGAGAGACAACACAGTAAGTGTCCGGGGCCCAAGACTGTTCAACTGCCTCCCAGCATACATAAGGGGGATTACCAATAGACCCCTGACTGTCTTCAAGAAGGCACTGGACAGGCACCTAAAGTCAGTATCTGATCAACCAGGCTGTGGTTCGTACATCAGCTTGACTGTGGCCAGCAGTAACAGCCTGGTTGATCAGACCCTGATCCACCATGAGGCCTGGTCTCAGACCGGGCCGCGGGGGCGTTGACCCCGGAAACCCTCTCCAGGTAAACAAGGTGGATGGAGCTTACACCAATCTTTACACACACAACCTTCATCAGTTTAGCTTCACATCAACATAATTCAATCTATATACAAATACTTACTCCATCATAAGTGTTATGTGCATTATTATTATAATCAAGGGGGAAGCGCTAAACCCGGAGGATTATACAGCGCCTGGGGGGGGGATGTGGAAGGCATTCAGGCTTAATTCGGGGAACTGGAGCACAGATCCAATTCCCTAAATCAAGAGCCCCTCACCAACATCAAGGAACCTTCCTTGAAGGGAAGTGTTATGTGCAGCACATGAGGCAACACACGAGGCAACACACTGTAGAATAATAAGAAAATATTATAACCTTTATATTATAATAATAAGGTAAAAGGACCCCAATGGCAATAAGTCACTCTGTCTGACTTTTTTGGGTTATCCCAGGTTCTCTACACATATGTTGTGTTATCCCAGGTCATCCCAGGTTCTCTACACATATGCTGCTATGTATGATAATTCTATGTAACTGTATTTGTGTATACCTGAATAAACTTACTTACACCCTGGCTTGTAAACACTGACGGCAAGGCAGGCGCTCAGGCTGGACGGACAGGTTCACGACAGGTTCGGGACGAGTCATGTTCAGAAACAGCTGATGGTGCAACAGCAGCTGACCGTGGTGCAGCAGCAGCTAACTGATCCAGCAACAGCTGACTGATCCAGCAACAGCTGACTGATCCAGCAACAGCTGACTGATCCAGCAACAGCTGACTGATCCAGCAACAGCTGACTGATCAGCAACAGCTGACTGATCCTAGCAACAGCTGACTGATCCAGCAACAGCTGACTGATCTAGCAACAGCTGACTGATCTAGCAACAGCTGACTGATCCAGCAACAGCTGACTGATCCAGCAACAGCTGACTGATCCAGCAACAGCTGACTGATCCAGCAACAGCTGACTGATCCAGCAACAGCTGACTGATCTAGCAACAGCTGACTGATCCAGCAACAGCTGACTGATCCAGCAACAGCTGACTGATCTAGCAACAGCTGACTGGTCCAGCAACAGCTGACTGATCCAGCAACAGCTGACTGATCCAGCAACAGCTGACTGATCCAGCAACAGCTGACTGATCCAGCAACAGCTGACTGATCTAGCAACAGCTGACTGATCCAAACAGCTGACTGATCCAGCAACAGCTGACTGATCCAGCAACAGCTGACTGGCCCAGTAACAGCTGACTGGTCCAGCAACAGCTGACTGATCCAGCAACAGCTGACTGATCCAGCAACAGCTGACTGGTCCAGCAACAGCTGATTGATCCAGCAACAGCTGACTGATCCAGCAACAGCTGACTGATCCAGCAACAGCTGACTGATCTAGCAACAGCTGACTGATCCAGCAACAGCTGACTGATCCAGCAACAGCTGACTGATCCAGCAACAGCTGACTGATCCAGCAACAGCTGACTGATCCAGCAACAGTTGACTGATCCAGCAACAGCTGACTGATCCAGCAACAGCTGACTGATCTAGCAACAGCTGACTGATCCAGCAACAGCTGACTCATCCAGCAACAGCTGACTCATCCAGCAACAGCTGACTCATCCAGCAACAGCTGACTCATCCAGCAACAGCTGACTGATCCAGCAACAGCTGACTGATCCAGCAACAGCTGACTGATCTAGAAACAGCTGACTGATCCAGCAACAGCTGACTGATCTAGCAACAGCTGACTGATCCAGCAACAGCTGACTGATCCAGCAACAGCTGACTCATCCAGCAACAGCTGACTGATCTAGCAACAGCTGACTGATCCAGCAACAGCTGACTGATCCAGCAACAGCTGACTGATCCAGCAACAGCTGACTGATCCAGCAACAGCTGACTGATCTAGCAACAGCTGACTGGTTCAGCAACAGCTGACTGATCCAGCAACAGCTGACTGATCCAGCAACAGCTGACTGGTCCAGCAACAGCTGACTGATCCAGCAACAGCTGACTGATCCAGCAACAGCTGACTGGTCCAGCAAATGCTGACTGATCCAGCAACAGCTGACTGATCTAGCAACAGCTGACTGATCCAGCAACAGCTTACTGATCCAGCAACAGCTGACTGATCCAGAAACAGCTGACTGATCCAGCAACAGCTGACTGATCCAGCAACAGCTGACTGATCTAGCAACAGCTGACTGGTTCAGCAACAGCTGACTGATCCAGCAACAGCTGACTGATCCAGCAACAGCTGACTGGTCCAGCAACAGCTGACTGATCCAGCAACAGCTGACTGATCCAGCAACAAGCTGACTGGTCCATGCAACAGCTGACTGATCCAGCAACAGCTGACTGATCTAGCAACAGCTGACTGGTCCAGCAACAGCTGACTGATCCAGCAACAGCTGACTGATCTAGCAACAGCTGACTGATCCAGCAACAGCTGACTGATCCAGCAACAGCTGACTCATCCAGCAACAGCTGACTGATCTAGCAACAGCTGACTGATCCAGCAACAGCTGACTGATCCAGCAACAGCTGACTGATCCAGCAACAGCTGACTGATCCAGCAACAGCTGACTGATCTAGCAACAGCTGACTGGTCCAGCAACAGCTGACTGGTCCAGCAACAGCTGACTGATCCAGCAACAGCTGACTGATCTAGCAACAGCTGACTGATCCAGCAACAGCTGACTGATCCTAGCAACAGCTGACTGATCCAGCAACAGCTGACTGATCCAGCAACAGCTGACTGATCCAGCAACAGCTGACTGATCCAGCAACAGCTGACTGATCTAGCAACAGCTGACTGGTCCAGCAACAGCTGACTGGTCCAGCAACAGTTGACTGATCCAGCAACAGCTGACTGATCTAGCAACAGCTGACTGATCTAGCAACAGCTGACTGATCTAGCAACAGCTGACTGATCTAGCAACAGCTGACTGATCCAGCAACAGCTGACTGATCTAGCAACAGCTGACTGATCCAGCAACAGCTGACTGATCTAGCAACAGCTGACTGGTCCAGCAACAGCGACTGGGTCCAGCAACAGCTGACTGATCCAGCAACAGCTGACTGATCCAGCAACAGCTGACTGATCCAGCAAACAGCTGACTGATCTAGCAACAGCTGACTGATCCAGCAACAGCTGACTGATCCAGCAACAGCTGACTGATCCAGCAACAGCTGACTGATCTAGCAACAGCTGACTGATCCAGCAACAGCTGACTGATCTAGCAACAGCTGACTGATCCAGCAACAGCTGACTGATCTAGCAACAGCTGACTGATCCAGCAACAGCTGACTGATCTAGCAACAGCTGACTGGTCCAGCAACAGCTGACTGGTCCAGCAACAGCTGACTGATCCAGCAACAGCTGACTGATCCAGCAACAGCTGACTGATCCAGCAACAGCTGACTGATCTAGCAACAGCTGACTGATCCAGCAACAGCTGACTGATCCAGCAACAGCTGACTGGTCCAGCAACAGCTGACTGATCCAGCAACAGCTGACTGATCCAGCAACAGCTGACTGATCTAGCAACAGCTGACTGATCCAGCAACAGCTTACTGATCCAGCAACAGCTGACTGATCCAGCAACAGCTGACTGATCCAGCAACAGATGACTGATCCAGCAACAGCTGACTGGTCCAGCAACAGCTGACTGATCTAGCAACAGCTGACTGGTCCAGCAACAGCTGACTGATCCAGCAACAGCTGACTGATCCAGCAACAGCTGACTGGTCCAGCAACAGCTGACTGATCCAGCAACAGCTGACTGATCCAGCAACAGCTGACTGATCCAGCAACAGCTGACTGATCCAGCAACAGCTGACTGATCCAGCAACAGCTGACTGATCCAGCAACAGCTTACTGATCCATCAACAGCTGACTGATCCAGCAACAGCTGACTGATCCAGCAACAGCTGACTGATCCAGCAACAGCTGACTGATCCAGCAACAGCTGACTGGTCCAGCAACAGCTGACTGGTCCAGCAACAGCTGACTGGTCCAGCAACAGCTGACTGATCTAGCAACAGCTGACTGATCTAGCAACAGCTGACTGATCCAGCAACAGCTGACTGATCTAGCAACAGCTGACTGATCCAGCAACAGCTGACTGATCTAGCAACAGCTGACTGGTCCAGCAACAGCTGACTGGTCCAGCAACAGCTGACTGGTCCAGCAATAGCTGACTGATCCAGCAACAGCTGACTGATCCAGCAACAGCTGACTGATCCAGCAACAGCTGACTGATCTAGCAACAGCTGACTGATCCAGCAACAGCTGACTGATCCAGCAACAGCTGACTGATCCAGCAACAGCTGACTGACCGCAACAGCTGCTTCAGCAACAGCTGACTGATCCAGCAACAGCTGACTGATCTAGCAACAGCTGACTGATCCAGCAACAGCTGACTGATCTAGCAACAGCTGACTGATCCAGCAACAGCTGACTGATCTAGCAACAGCTGACTGATCCAGCAACAGCTGACTGATCTAGCAACAGCTGACTGATCCAGCAACAGCTGACTGATCTAGCAACAGCTGACTGGTCCAGCAACAGCTGACTGGTCCAGCAACAGCTGACTGATCCAGCAACAGCTGACTGATCCAGCAACAGCTGACTGATCCAGCAACACGAGACCACAATGGAAATAAGTCACTCTGTCTGACTTTTTTGGGTTATCCCAGGTTATCCCAGGTTCTCTACACATATGTTGTGTTATCCCAGGTTATCCCAGGTTCTCTACACATATGCTGCTATGTATGATAATTCTATGTAACTCTTATACCTGAATAAACTTACTTACTTACTTTACTTACCCAGGTAACACACAAGACAACCCGCTTGTTTGTTTGTTGGGTTTATCAGGGCCACTAACAGCTTACGCAGTATCGAACCCGACTTCCCGATGTTCGGGGAAGATTTGTTTCCCGAAGCTGGACCACGAAAGAAAAATTAAAAAGAGTTCATTTGTAAATAGACACAGGAACTAGAAGTTCCTAATCAGATCAGGTGGAGCACCTTTCCAAACCCCAGCAGAGAGAGACTCCCACACTCTCACCTTAGGTCAGTAACCGGCTTCCCTCCTAAACCGTTAAACAATTACCAATACATAATATAGAATTATCAAAAAAGCTGACAAATGGAGTTGGCTAGAAGTAAGCCGATGATAGGTGCCCCTCCTGTAATGTTCCCGGCGGGCAAAGTAGATGAGGACAAGTGTCTCAGGCCAGAAATACCCTGAGGCAGTTAAGGACCTCAATGGAAATAAGTCACTTTTCCTGACTTTTTTGAGATATTTTATTTATTTATTTATTACCAATTTGAGCACACATACAGAGGTACAAAAAAATACAGATAAGAGCAGCATGCCAAAGCCACGTATACTATACATAACATTACGGGCTGGCTTCTCTACACATATACTGCTATGTATGATATTTATTTATTTTTTTGTCTTTGCAAACAGTACATTGAGTTTTGTATTTACAATAGTGGGTTGCAATGCAAAGAGAACCTCTATTATGCCTTGGCATTATGGGCCAACTTAACATTATTGGCTTAAAGTCTACTTAATACTAAGGATTATATCATAGTTGTACAGTAAGAAAGTAATTATTTCATAATTGTACAGTAGATGTATTAATTATAAGTGAATCAAATTTGTATAAGACAAAAGATATATTAATATATTCAAAAATGTTTTTTGTGAAAACAATCATTCAATTATATTCCTGTCAACAATGGATAAAAGGTTCAAAGTGATTGTTGACGTTATAATGGGGGAGAACATAAGTATGTGTGGACTGAGTATTTAGCATTTAATCTAGGGTGATTAAGTGGCTTTTGAGAAGAGTCTTAAATTGATTTTCAGACTGGGTTATTTTAACATCTTCTGGTAATGAATTCCATATTTTGGGGCCTTTTGTGCATAGAGCTTTTACACAGTGTAATATGGACACGAGGTATATCAAAAAGATATTTGTGTCTTGTGTTGTGGTCATGTGTCCTGTTTAGGTTGGTGAGGAGAAGTTTGAGTGGAGGGTTTATATTTGCGTGTATTGTTCTGTGAAAGTAGTAGGCACATGAATAAGTATGGATGTTCTTAACGGTGAGCAGATTCAGACTTTTGAAAATTGGTGGAGTATGCTGGCAGGAGTGGGAATTTGTTATCATTCTTACTGCTGCCTTTTGCTGGGTTATGATATTCTATGTAACTGCATTTGTGTATGCCTGAATAAGCTTACTTAGCCCACCACCGTGTTCTTCTTGCTGGGGGTTATTCAGGGTCACTAAACTTGACGCTTTATTTTTCCCCAATCTCACAGAATCCGAGATCAACATACTGATCAAATCTAGGTGGAAATGAGAAAGAAAAGGTTTCCTTTGGAAAGATTAGATTTGATTTTGCCACCGAAGTGGCTAGTTTATTGTGCACCCCACATCCATCATTTGGACGGTAGCGCAGGAGCATATGGATACACAAAAGGCCTTTACTACACAGCATCACAAGCCAGCACTATCCTAAACAATACTAAAAGTCTGTCAGTACTTAACTACAACAACAGGTCCTTAAGCAAACACTATGATGACCTCCTGGCACTCCTTGAATCACTAAAGACACCCTTCTCTCCTGCATTATTCTTACTGAGACCTGGCTTAAGCAGGACACAATAGATATCTACCCTCTACCAGGATACACAGCAATCCACAACTGCAGATCATACCAAGTTGGGGGTGGTATTGCAATCTATTACTCTAACCAATTATCTTGTATTAGCACCACTTGCTTTAGTGATGAATATGGAGAATACATTTTTGCTAATTTTACTGTAAAAAACCTTAAGACACCTATAACAATCGGTGCCATTTACCGGATACCCCAAACAAACATCCCAAATTTCAGTGAGAAATTAAAGTCACTAATAACAAACAGACAAATGAATAAGCACCACCTTCTCTTAGCTGGAGACTTCAACATCAACCCTGGCTTACTAGATGCTCAGCCTGTAACTGATTTCATCAACAATGTGAACAACACACTTCTCATACCAACAATAACTAAACCAACCAGGCTCACTGAAACAAGTGGAACCATAATAGACCACATATGGACCAATATACTAGCCCCCCTTAAATCAGGGATAATCACAGATAGCACTACAGACCACTACCCTACCTTCCTCCTGACAAACATTAGTAAACCACCACTTGAATACAACAAAGTCTCATTTAGACTCCATGACGAGGCCTCAGTAAGGAAGTTCACAGCTGACCTAGAGACCGTTGATTGGCCTACAGAATTCTCCAAGGCCAATGGTATTGATGACTGGACAGACATTTTTCTTAACAAATTACTTAGACTATACAACAAACATTGTCCTATAAAAACAAAACAGATCACAAACAAACGGCTTGGTTGCCCATGGCTAACCAGCACCATTCTGAAATCCATTGACAAGAAACACCAATATGAAAAGCAATATAGACAGGGCTTGATACACAAAGATACTCTTAAACACTATTCATCAGCTCTCACCAAAGTAATAAAACAAGCCAAACAACTATACTACTCCAGTAGATTCACAGACACTAGAGGAGATATAAAAAAGACCTGGAAAACACTCTCTCAGATTCTAGGGACCCACAAACTGAGAAAAACCAAGAATATTGTCCTAACTAAACCTAATGAAACACCACTACATCCCACTGACACAGCTAACAAGATAAACGACTTCTTCTCAAACATAGGATCTAATCTCGCCAGTAAAATCCCACATACCAATGCCCATGCCGGGGACTACCTAGATGGGAATTTCCCTAATTCCTTCTATCTTGCACCAACTGAGCCCACGGAAGTCACTGAGATCATAAAGTCACTTAAAAATAACTCAGGGAATCTGTCTCATGTCCCACCATTACTGTACAAGCGAGCGGCCCATGTCCTTTCGCATGCTATTTCACTACTTTTTAACAAGTCACTAGAGACTAGCACCTTCCCGAAACTACTCAAGATGGCAAGGGTTACACCAATACATAAAGGTGGTGACCCTACAGACTTAAACAACTATAGGCCAATATCTAACTTACCATTGCTATCCAAAATCTTTGAGAAACTCGTGCACAGGAGACTGTATTCATTTATAATGGCTCAAAACATACTCAACCCCTGCCAGTTTGGATTCAGGAAAAATAAAAGCACTAATGATGCAATCATAAAAATGCTAGATCTGCTTTACACAGCTTGGAAAATAAGGAATATCCACTAGGAATTTTTATTGACCTAAGAAAAGCTTTTGACACAGTAGACCACGACATCCTACTCCACAAACTTGATCACTACGGTATAAGAGGCCATGCGCTTGCTTATTTCAAATCTTACATTACTAATAAGTATCAGTACGTCACCATTAAAGACACAGCATCAGCAACACGGCCACTTGATACTGGAGTTCCGCAGGGAAGTGTCCTTGGTCCCCTGCTCTTCCTCATATACATCAATGACCTTCCAAACGTATCCCAACACCTGAAACCCATTCTCTTTGCTGATGACACGACTTATGTCATCTCTCACCCTAATCTTGCCACCCTCAACACCATTGTGAATGAGGAGCTGATTAAAATATCGACTTGGATGACAGCCAATAAACTTACGCTTAACACTGACAAAACCTACTATATTATGTTTGGTAGCAGAGCAGGAGATGCCCCAAATTAACATTAAGATTGACAACACTCTAATTACCAGAAATAATGGGGAAAATTCCTAGCTTATACCTTGACAACAAACCTGAATTTCAGCACCCATATCCAGCATATAGCCAAAAAAGTATCCAAAACGGTTGGATCCTCTCCAGATACGATACTAAAGTGCCGCAAAATGCCCTTCTCACACTATACCACTCACTTATTTATCCATACCTCACCTATGCTATTTGTGCTGGGGATCAACTGCAGCAACACACCTAAAGCCAATAATAACCCAACAAAAAGCTGCAGTAAGAATAATCACTAAATCCCATCCCTGGCAACACACCCCCCCACTCTTCATAGATCTAACTTACTCCCAGTTCAGTACATCCACACTTACTACTGTGCAATCTATATCTACAGGGCCTTAAACTCTAATATCAACCTTGACCTAAAACACTTTCTTGATAGTTGTGACAGAACCCACAGGCATAACACCAGACACAAACATCTCTACGACATTCCCCGTGTCCGACTAAACCTTTACAAAAATTCAATGTATGTCAAAGGCCCTAAAATCTGGAATACCCTACCTGAGAACTCTAGAACTGCAGACACATTCATCACCTTCAAAACTACCATTAGAAAACATCTTATCTCCCTGATACACCCCGTCAACTAACTACACGAATACCACCTGGTGGTTCACACTTACACTCACTCACTCATTTGACCATAAACAGAAATATTAATCTCAGTCTTAAAATAATGAATCCTGTGATACTCTGTTGCAACCCCTGAATGGGTTACAATGATTATTATGTATATATGTAATGTATATTATCTTTTCATATAATTTTATATTGCTTATATTTGCGATAATAGCTAAATCGTAAATGTATGACTTTATATTATTATTTGACTGTTAAATTGTTATTTGACTTTGTTAGGATGTACGTAATATGTGCTCAGTTCAAGTCTTGATTGTCAAACTACTGTAATCATCGCTTGTTGCTCGTTATACTGCCGGCTTCTGAGCTGCAGTTGTCCACGTAGCTATCACGTGATCGAGGGGGGGGTGTCCTCACCTCTCGTGAAGTAGTCAGTCTGCTCTAGACTCGCTTGTGTGTTGGACAGATTGTCTGTCTCATTATTCTTGTTAGTTCTGTGGAACTTTGTTCACAGAACATTGTATAGACTTAGTGATTTTCGACGTTGTACTGAGGTTGTGTGTCGCTTGGACACTCTGAACATCTCAGGTCCTTAGCTATAGCTTCTGACCTAATTTTGTACTGGTTCCTGTGTACTGTCACAGTCAGGGTATTTCCTATGCTGAACCTAGATTCAGTAATATGGGAGTTTTGTAACTTTAGTGGAGGATCTGCTGATGGTCCCTACTTAGTGTCGTTATATTATCTCCTTGTTCCTGATTCTGTGTCGCAGTCGCTTGATATTGCATTGCTATTGGGCTTAGCATTCTTTGTTGTTCAAGCAGACTGTTCGGGTTGCCAGTCGGTCAAGAAGTTAGTTTATTTGAGGACTTTGTCAGTCACTTGTTTAAGTTTATTCGAGTCTTGAGACATAGCTAACTACTTAAGAGCACTTACACGCATACACACACTTGTACATATTTGTAATATCTTATTAAATGTTAATGTACCTGACGGTACTTAAGAATTATAAATGTGATATGTGCTTTCAGCACAATAATACTGAACTCGAGAGATTGATTTTATTTTGATTGCTGTAATTAATTTAATTTGATAATATACCTCTAGACACCTTACCACATAAAAAAATTAATTAAATTTTAATTTCTCTAGATTAGTACTCTAGTTAGTAGCAGTCTCGGCTGAGTGGTTGAGGGAGTAGTACCGTGTGCTGGGATCTCTGGACCCTACTAATTCATCAGGCCAACCCATTCTTCTCCCCACAGATAAGTCATCATTAACACTCCTACTGTTGGAAGACAGCTTCATGTTGTGAGAAATCTTCTGTGCGAGCTGTGACTAAGGATATACACTGGTCATACACAGAAAAAGTTTTCCCTTTTTGCAAAGCCCTCACAGCCTCTGCTTCCCCTCTGCCTTTCATTTGACCTCAGTCCTTTTCGCCTCTATCAACATGAGGTGTATAGGCGAATTTTTGCTAAGTCCACTGCTACTCGTGCCTCTCAAAAATGGCTCACAACCACATCGCTTTACAACCATAGGAATACGATGAGTGTGCATTCCTATGTGAGTTGGTAACCCAGTGTTGACCCACACACTGAAAATTCGTCTTTCACTCCAAACACTGTGCTAGAAGTACCTGCAAGTTTAGTTAACAATCTCTAACGAGAATTGCAGTGTGTGTAACACTTGAGAAGTCTGCCTATCAGCCTGTGACCTTGAGCGAGGCACTGCAATCACCTGCCTGAGACTTTCGCCCATATTGACTATGTGAAGAGAGCGAATGTGCGTGCTCAGTTGTCCCCTGCTTGATCTCCTGTGTCCCCAGCCTCCTTTAAATCTCAGCCGTTCGCCTCTATCAACGACGTGCAGTGTAGAGGTGTATTTTGCTGCCCCGCAGGTGACTTCCGAATATTGAGTTCCGCCAGTGCAGCAGATTTGTAACTATATGCATGAGTGGATAACGCTGACTTAGAACCTGTGCTACCATCAGTACCTACGTATGCTTAAAATGATGAGGAATGTCTGGCCTGGCTGGGTGACCTTGAAAATGCACTATAAGACCCACATGCCACTTACCTCCCCATACTGCGTGTGTCTATGAGTTGAATTCCCTTCCTCGACTTTCCTATTTCATCACTGCGGTATCCCTAAACTCGTTCGCATTATCTACAAATTGATAAGGGCGATTTTAGCTGATCCAGCCAAGAGCGCTCCAAGCCACCCAGTGAAGGCCAAGGCTACATCTGTTCTGATCCCAGAATGCCTTTGTGAGCGTTCTACAGTGTTCCGGCGTACCATTAACAATAGTAAACAGGGTTGGTAACTCTCGAGACGACTGTGGGCCCAGTGAATGACCTTGAAAATTGCCACTGCGACCGTGCAGGCCACTACAACCCATAAATTGCCTGTGTCTAGCGAGGTTAATATCCTTTCCTGTCCCTTCTCCATCCACGATTTGGAACTCAGCCGATCGCTCACTATTTGCTTGTGGTCTAAGGCAGTTTTTAGCCAGACTACATGGGTGCTTCAGTGCCCGAGTCCTCTGGCGCACCCGCTATCTTGCGAGTGTCCCCTTGTGCCTCTTGCCTGCTGCAAGCAGGTGTCCGGGGTGGTTGGCGGGACTTGGCGAAGCACAGTCCAGCAAGCGTGAGGGAGGCACGAGAAGCTAGCCAGAACGGGCTTAAGGCGCCTGCATTAGTCTGTCCTAGGCCCAGCATTCTGTATACGTTCTGCAGTGCTGCTGGCATACCAGTGTTTTCCTATAAGTGGCTGAGAATCATTTTGAACGAGCAATGCAGTGCTGACATTTTGAGTGGGGACATGCAGAGGTTCACTTATATACATAGTAAGAGCTTTGAGGTTGATTGGCATGTACACAGTGAACGTATTCATCTGTCATACGTGTGCTAGAAGTGTTAAGTGCAGCTTTCCCCAACAGTTAATTGTCATTTTGTGAGCCTGTATTAAGACTTTTTAAAAAGCACAGAGTGTACTTCAGTGTATGACTTCCCTTGCAGATAGATAAAATCAGTGTAATACATGCTCTGCACCAGTGTAAACGGTACTATTAAAATACGGTATTACATAGTTAAAGTTCTTGTCTAGTGTCATTGTTGGTTTTCTAATACATTTTCTCGTTCAGACTGAAAACTTTAACAGCCTAGGTTCCCAGTAAAATTTTTCAAATTGCCAGTGTTCATGCTGGTGTGAGTGTGTAACTTATCTTTGTATTTTTACTCGTGAACAACATCTTACTCCTACATCATGTTCATTTCTGAATACTTTCTTACTTGAGTAAATTCGGTACCTTTCAACTGTGAAAGCAAGAGTCAGCCTGTTTAACTTCTATTTTCCTTGCCATCTCATCTAGTGGTCTAGCGCCTATTAAAATTGTAATAGTAACTATTTGCAATCGATATACTTCTAGTTATACATTGTGTAATTGTTTTAGACTATTAGAACTAACTGGATTGTAGTGTTTTTAACTTCTGGAAACACAATTTATTGACTGCAGACACTCACTTACACGAATAATAAACACATTAAAACGCTGGTAAACTCAGAAGCTGGGCCTATTGTTTGACCTTGAGAAGTTGAGTGTGTTTATTAACGACCACGGTGTACTAATCTCACCTATATACATCAACAAAAGTGTAATTCTCAAATGATAAAGTGTACAACTTGTGTACTTGGTAAACACTTGGTCCATATATAGTAATGCGTGTGTGAGATTGATTAGGTCCTGGTTCATCTACTAACAGCTTGCACACTTAAGCATGCATCCATGTAGTAACATAGTAATGGTGTGAGTTTACCCAGATGGACCAAGGAAGTCACAGAGTGATTTTATCACAATGTCACAGTTGTAACATCACCTAGGTTTTTTTTTTTTTTTTTTTTTTTATTTTTTAGTAATTCTGTTACAATCTAAGGTTTGGGGTTAAGAGGTTGTCTTCAGCATTCATTGTGATGTCTGCTATATAATTTATTTCAGTGAGTAACATTAGGTGGCAATAGCCTGAACTAATCTCAAGTGGAAAGTTTATCATTTGAACCTCATTTTAATTGATTGATGCAAAAGTTCTAATTTTATCTCAATATTACCTACTTTCTCTCTCTCTCTCTCTCTCTCTACTCTCTCTCTCTCTCTGTTCATCCTTTGTAATTTGTTGATATGGTATAAGACCTCGCATGTTACCATCCTATATATCATTATATTGTACCAATTATTAACACACATACAAGAGGTCTCTGAGTGTGTTTTTGGTGGGGTGTGTGTCGTATTGAGTGGTGGTGGTCCTGGGGTTGAGTATGGTTGGAGGTGTTCATATGAATTTGAGCACTTGTTCTTGTGATCTATTTTGGACTTTTGACTTTGGTAGTGAATGAGTGCTCTTGCCTAAGCTATAAGGAAAGATAAGCGAGGAATTCTTGTGTTTGTGACTTATCACCAGATATCATCACTGCAAACATGGCAACTGTCATAGAGGAACCTATTTCCTGGCAGTGTGATGGAAATGAAGAAAGCTTCCAGACGCTTTAAAAGTAAACAAAAAGAGAAAAAGTGAGAAAAGGGCTAAGCGCGACGTAGTCAGACTCACTTGACTCGAACACAATTGATACTAAACGTCCTTGGTGCACAGAGGCTGCAAGAAGTCTTTCTCAAAGAAGAATGAGGTTAATCTGAACTTGCCCTGACAACACCCCGCTGCATCTAAGTGTCATGGCTAATGGAAGCTGTAAACAAGCATCCTAACTCAAGATCCTATTTAAGGAAAAACACACACAACTTTGTGTTGTGAACAGAATAAAAGCTGATCACTGATCTACTTATACACCTTATGGTGGATATTAAGCGGCTCCGACCTGCAATCAGACACACACCACGTGTAAAAAGATGGGTCATACATAATCTTGGATACCCTCTCAGCAGGACCCATCCCATCTGACTCTAAGTGAGCATATCATCAAGCCTAAAAGACTTAAAGGAAAATCCCCAAATTAGTGCCAGTTGGGTGGGTCACTGTGCCCCGTCCCCCGGAAATCTGGGTGCATGGTTTACGTTCCTAAACATCGAAGTGTACCTACCACCTAACCGGTAGGTGTTACAAATGCCAGCACTATGCCCTGTTGCAGTAACTGATGGAATACAACATTCTTGGTGTGGTAAGTGTGCTGGGAAAGCATTCCACTAAGAATGGCACAGTAGGCCTGACCGCCAAAAAATTAAAATGGTATTAACTGTTAAGAAGTTGGGGGTTACAGTTTCCCCACAAGGACTGCAGTCAGAACCCAACAACCTTCGAGTAAAACCTGATAACAGTCCGTTAATGGTAACTGAGGATGGGGCCATCCAGTCTACCACAGCCAGATCTTGAGACTGAACCTCTGCAAATGTGCAAGAACCCCGCCTCTTCCGGCCGCCCATCAACCCAAGAACCCGAACCCACACCAACCCCCCTACCACCCCCACAGAACCACCGAACACCACCCAAACGCCCACCTACACTGCAAACAATTCTGGTGATACCAGAATGCCATCACACACACCAGCTGTGGAGGAGCTAGCATCCCTGGCTTATCACATATGGAACTACTGGCTGCCACTACATATACCTATGGCCTACACCTGCATATGGGGATGAGTATGTCATTTCCCCAAAACACACAGACCTACAACAGTCAGACGACACCACCACCCAGGTAACCTCCACTGGAAATTGGAGATGAGTCAGATGCACAGGACCAACCTGCAATGAATGATGAAACAGAGAACACTAATGTAAACCATGGTACCTGTATAAGGTGACAGGTGTTAAAGAAGCACTAAACCCAGAAGTGCGACAACCTCCGGAGAGGCATTGATTCGCCTGACCCTTCCTCATATTATAGACAATTTCCAGAAAAAAATTAGCATCTTGAACAGATCCTGACAAGTTTAATAAAATATATGTATCAGGTATTATGCTCTGAGCTTGGTGATGATGTCAAAAAAGTGCAGCAATCTCCGTTCAGCTTCCGAACCAATATGTGAGAAAAAGCCCAGAACTCTTGCCTTCAAAATTGCCTTTTAACAGGCACTGCCAAAATGCCGAAAAATGCTTAAAAATAAAGGTTCTGAAGATAAAGACGTACAAACTTGCTATTTGCTCTTAAGTGTCTGCACACGCAGTCAAAGCAAATAGTTTTTACCATCTTATGAGCAAGAGATTGTAAAAACTAAAATTTAAAAAAAAAAAACCTTCCACTACAATGGATACATTACAAATCTTTTCAAGAACATAGCATCCATCAGGAAGCGGTTGCCTGACTTACATCATATTAGTGCAACCAAGAATATTGAAGCAGCTGTTGCAGGACTTAATTGAGAAGATGGAGCACCACACCAAACTTGCCTGGATTATGCAGCATTATAACCTAAGTCGAAACCAACTGTTGTGTGGATGTATTTCATAAAGAACTTGCTACATACACTTCCTTTCCTTGCAGAGTCGAGTTAACATGCAGGTATCCATGGTGTCAAAGTATATGCAGCGATTTTTCCATAAACATTTTTAATCTCTATTCCCCAGCGAACCACTTCGACCTGATGCTTTAACCCAGATCCGCATCAATAGTGAACCTAACCATCCTCTTGGAGATTTTTAATCCAGACATAAAATATTGGTGGGGTCCTATTACAAACACCAATGGAAACTACACTATGAGATTGCTGAATGAGCAAATATTGTTCGAATTGTGGGAACTACTGACCACTCACATATATGGTGTCATACTAGATTTTGTGCTTGCATTTAATACATCATATAACGATGCATGACCTCGTCAAAGTTGATGATCTTATATCTGATCACTTCGCTCAATACTAACAAACTGTCAATCTGAACACATCTCCAGCAATCAAGGAGCCTAAAATACAGAAGGAGAAACTTATTCGTCAAACCAGAACACAGAGACAACTTTATTAACCACATGGATTCAATGGTATAGAGAATTACGAGCCCCCTGCACACAAAATTTTATGATGAATTAATTACCACTATTGAGAGTGTTCTCACAGATCAGTGGGCAGGAATAGGAAACCAGACCCTCCACTATAAATAACAAAAAAAAACCAATGTAAATACTATACTGAGTCCACAGCCTGTGCAAACTAACACATGCTGCTAGGAGGATTGGTAAAGCATACCGTGAATGTAGAACCCCAGACCAGCTCAGAACGTTCCAAGCTGCACAACAAATGCAAGAATAGAAAGGAATAACTTAGGCCAACAGGAATGGGAACAGTTTTGTTATGATTAAATTAGTCCACCCCTTTGAGTTTGCTTGGAAAGGTATAAATATATAACCGAGGAAAAAAAGACTGCAATGTTGCGCATCATTTATTCATCTTCGAGCCCTTTCCTCCCCTCTTGAAAAAAAAAGCAAAATGACCTCATAAATGACTGGTCCAAAAACATCCATGCATGAAAGCCTTCCATCTCATATAAAAAAAATTTAGAGAGTACTTTCTGAGAAATGTTGAAACTGATTAATTTTATGAGCCAAAATAATTGATTGAGTATTGCCTCTTAACCGGCGTGTATGTGATTAGAGAGACA
The DNA here is from genome assembly GCF_026875155.1 of Cherax quadricarinatus. Lineage (NCBI taxonomy): Eukaryota > Metazoa > Arthropoda > Malacostraca > Decapoda > Parastacidae > Cherax > Cherax quadricarinatus. Next base: position 8,568 of record NW_026484074.1, on the reverse strand, counting down.
AAAATGAGGGCATATAACTTAATAGTCATCAACTGCTCCTGTAGATGATGGATAACCTATGATATTCTCAGAACTCTAAGGCCACGTGCCTGAAAACCCTTTGTTGGCACTTAATAATCTCAGTTACATTGAGGGGGCGTTCTTCTCACTTCCTGGAACCAATATCACATTGGTGCCATCCATAGCCCAACAGCCTGATACAATGTAGGCCATCTCCTTAACTAGTTGTCTTTGCAAACTTTGAAAGAATGATGCTTAACATATTGTACTAGACAGAATCAGACAGCAACTTTCCCCTAACCTCTAAGGGTTCATGAAAGGTAAAAGTGTGCAGAACTGTATTTCCCACCTTTCTCACTGCACCACACCTCTTACTAGTTTTAAACCACTTTTCCTTGATCTAAAAGTCTGCATTGATATTGCCAAACAGAACAGTTATACTACATGAATTACCAAAATGAATATAGGTGGTAGCTTACCTGTCTGGAAAATATGGGGTGGGGGGAAAACCTGTCCAAATAGATTATCCTCTGTCCTTTACCATGGCTTCAGAAGTGATTCTAAAGAAAAATGTCTTTATGTACATCCGCAGGGTAGGAGTTCTTAGTCCCATGCAAATTAATAATCTGCTAATGCTCACCTAAAAATGCGCTACCTGCCTCAACACCTAACTATATCTATAAGCTAGCTGATGATATCATGATCCCATACAACAGGGCAATAAGAAGAGGAATACCATTCTTAATGAAGTTCAAGCAATTTAGTAATCGACTAGGGCCTTATAATATGCTTCCTTCTAAAACAAAGATATTAACAATGGCAAACGCATCCCCCACCCATCTATTTGCGAGGGATGAAATCATTGCTACGATAAAACTACAGATAGTCTTGGTGTAGATGTAACCCTTTAAACAAATCCACTATACCACAACAAAACAAGAAATCCAAAGCTAGCTAAATGCATCCTTTTCGAAAGCTGTTGCAGGCTACAATCCCAACTATGGTGGCTAAGTGAGAATCGTGAGAATGAATTACATAGCCTATTTTAGTCCTTAATTGATTAATGGCTGCTCCCATGTTGATATTAGCTAGAGAAAGTTCCCCCACCCTTGGAGTTAATGCAAAATGAGCTCTCAGGATAATTCTTGGCTGCCCCAGATCTACAAAAGTTTCTTACATGAGAAGGAGCTTAGTAATTTCTAGTATCAGTGTTAGGATTGTTGAAAATTAACACTGTACTCGGTATTAGAATGTTGGAGAATGAACAGACAGACTGTCACAGTGAATCTTACCCAAGGTCTAGATGTAAATACAACACAGAACTAAATGGATTGTGAAAACGAGCAATTCATTTAGTTGATTTATAACCTGCCATGAACTGGTATCACTGTATGCAACAAGACTTTTCAACCCTCCATGGAAGAATGTGTTCATAATAATATCACAATACCTACAAGTCCCACCCGAGAAGCTCATGCTAGTAATCCCTTCCTTAATCTCTTTGTTAGAGCAACTGCTCAAGAAGAAATTTCTCACCTAGCTGATGGATCTAAACAGGAGTCCTTCTGGCAGGGCTGCAGCTGCTCTTTGTTTTGCCAACCTCCCTAGATAAGAACGATAATAAATTTTTTGGTTAGGCATAAGAATTAACAACTGGGCGCTACACTTGCAAACTGAATTGTTTGCAAGTCCTAATGGCGCTAAAGCTACCCTATGAACACTGAGCTTGACGCTATCAACATACTGAATTCACATGACATCATTGAAGCTCTGTGGCTGCATATAATGACTCCAACAACATGCTCATTGGGAATCCAGGTATAGATACTCCAAAATTAGGGACAAAGGAATTAATGTACACGTTGCTATGAACCCATCACACATTGGATTACTCCTTCATGATAAAGTTGATATGTTAGCCAAGAAGAGTATCCAGAAGAGAACGTAGAATATAACTTTTGTATAACTGTGTCTACATTAGAATAATATTAGGAGAGAAGTAAATAATGAAGAATGATTGTTATAGGAAATGCAGTTAGAAAGCCTGAAGTAGATCTATAACCCACTATGATAACATGAACGTAGATAAGTATGTTTTAGGAGCAACTTGCAATGTGAACAGACGATGAGTCACTGATGTTGTAGTGGCCAGGCTTTAGGCTTGGGTACAAGTACTTCATGCAGTTTGGAGAACACCACAGATGATGATCAAACTAAATTGTAAATAAGTGATCAGGAATGGTCACTGTCTTGAACACTATGTGCTTAATTGTCCCTTATTGAGGAATACATGAGACAGACAGTATTATAAACCTATGTGACATGTCAATAATATCTTATAAATGATAATAAGATCCAGATATACTAAGCAAATTTCCTAAATTTGCTTGTAACAGAGAAGTGAACTATAATACGTAGATTATAAATCCAAAGTATTCCTGTTAACCCTTTGGCTGCTAGTTCCTAGGCCTTTGTGTATCCACATGCTCTCCTAGCGCTAGCTGGTCCACAGGATGGATATGGGTGCACATAAACTAGCCACTTCGTTGGCAAAACTAAAAAAAAAAAAAAAATCCAAGTTCGTAGCGCTACCAGTTGTATCCTAAAGCACTAGTTGAATAATTTCTGAATAATAATTGGATAATGTGGACAATGATACTGACTACCTTGTTACGAAAACCCAGAAACATGCTGGAAGGCTAGAAGGGCAGTCCTTTCTAGTATTACACTGGAGATCTCTAAGCTTTTAGAAGCGCGTTTTTGGTAACAAATGGGGCCCTGTCCGGATGCTCTTGATCCAAGGGTGTTGGAGAAATTGTCCCAGTTTGAACAATACTAGTAACTCGATGGTCAAACTCTTTGAGTCCTTTCCTAACTAAGACTTTGAGTTTAGTCTTGTACAACATACCAGTGGATGTATGAAACCTGACGGAGTCTCTTCTGAATCCAAGAGATGGAAATACTGTTGATGAGTTCTAACTCTAAGACAACCAACACTAAAATTCCTATCCGGATTATAGTTTTTCCCATAATCACTCTCTCGTATACAGATTATTTTCGTGATGTAAATGCCAAAGTGAAAAAGTTAATTGATACTCTGACTTTGTCTTGAGGTAAGTACATTAAAACTTCAGACGTATGTTGGCAAGATAGCCAAAGTATCTCGGTGAGTATGAAAACAGAATTACACTGCAGACACTGTCAAAGCCTTAATATTAAGATATATTGTTTCCTGCTCATACAGAGCTGTCTGATTAGATTACAGATTCATAAAGCCTATGACCCACAATTAGGAAGTATGGCTACTATATGAAGTTGAAGACGATCAACTCGAGCAGAAGTTAGCCAATTGTCTGAGCCCAAGTTAAGCACCATACCCGCTCGCTTACTTCCTTCACTGACACTATAGTACAGAGGTATAGCTGATACATGACACAGCTAACTACTAGTACTGGGTATACTACACCAGTAATTACTTATCCTAGACCAGATCTAGACACGCCAGAGGACGCTGGAAGCCAATTGACGCGACCTAAGGACAGTTCAGAAAGACAAGTTAATTTCCCTACTCCTCCTTACCCACTGGTCCTATCTCTCAGGACCAGTTAGAGAGTATTTGAACCTCATTTATGATGAAGACGGCCAAATAGAAGGCACAGAGGAAATTGACCGAAGAAAGATTGCCAAAGAAAAATGTTCGTCTGTTAAGACAACAGACTGATAGATCACAGACACATTTAAAGTGCGAAAGCTGCATCCATTTTCCTAAGATCTTTTTGAAAGTGATTTATACCCTTTTTTGATGTGTTGAAGAACCAGGCACGTGCTATGCACTGGCCACGTAAGCACTGGGCAACATTGCCTGCTACAGCGTTGACGGAAAAGCTCAACTTGTACGGCTGCTTTGCCATTTGCCAAGTACATTATTTATGACGCGGTCAAACAAACTATTCTAGAGACATATAACTAGTTACACTGTAAGTTTAATCAGAGAGCTATTCGTACGTTACAAAACCTACAAGATCAAACTGTGTAGAGTTTGCTCTGAGAAAAAAGTTGCATTGAGAGGTGGTTGTAGAGACTGCTATAATTAACAACTACGACAGCCTTGTTCAGTTGTTACTATACATGAAGAGTTTAACAACGTATGTCTGCTGACATACAAGATATCTGAGCGATCATAATAACAACCTCGAGATATTCTGTCTGGAAACTGCAGCATTAGGCAGACAATTAACGAAATTCTTCAAAACCTTGTACGTACTAAAACACTCAGAAACAGGTACTAAAAATTGTCCTAGAAGTTGGCAACCTAAATAGCTGCTCATTGCCGCCTGATGTACATGCTACTGTAACTTCTCGCACCTTGACCAGAAAACTCACCAATCCTGAATCTCTGTCCTCTGTGGTAGACAGAAATCTGGTATCGAGAAGAAGACAGTATAAATGACCTATGTAGTAACAGAAAAGGACATACTAGATAGTATTGCTATAAGTTTAGAAAGAGATACGAGAAACAGCGTGCGGGCTTGGCGCCCCCACCTCAAGTCGTACCTCTTCCGTGCAACAAAGACACCAAAAGCCCTAGCAATTTCCTCTTATCCTACTGTTTTAGATAATGTTACTCAGGATAGATGCTAGCGTCAGAAAGTGTATCGAACAAAAGATTGGGGTGGGTGGGGTGGGGGCGTTCAGCGATGATCCTTACTTTTCGAGAGATAAAGTAGGATTTTGACGAATCACATCTAACGAGATAATTACTTTCAGAGACACTGGCATTATCTCACCCTTACTAAATAAATGTACTGCCCATAACTGACGATACAAATACCAAGAAAGAGGTATTGTTAGCAGCCAATGGAGGGGCTGTTATAAAAGTGCCTCTGGCACAAAGTTTATATTGAAACAAGCTATTATACTGGTTTTATATTTCAGTGGGTAATATCCAGTGGTGTATTTTCCTTCCCATCAGGAGTACGAGTTTTGAATAGGAACGATATCCTTCATGCTGTATAATGTAAGGAACCACTTGTAGATTGATAATAACACTGATGATATATATGCCATTGAAGCTTTGTAAAGAGAAACCATTTTATTTCCCTCTCAGCGGCAATTACTAGAGCTATGTCAAAGATAACAACAACCTTCCTTGTCTCCTGTTGCGTTAGTGATGACGATGATTTGGGGTGAATATGTTGTTTATTTGACGCTCTGCGTCAGGACATTAACACATGACTCCCCCCGTCATCAACCTAGTCAAGACACAACTGAAGTATAAATTTCTAACACAATGATGATTTTAATCAAGGACAGTTGTTGATCATGTCACTGGAAAGACTGAGAGATATAGTCCAGTATACTGAGTGAAGCAAAGTATCTCGATAATTGTTACTATTATATGTAATTGGTGGTACTGATGTAAGAAAAATACATGTAAAGTTGTCAGCATGATAGAGTTTCTCTACCACAGTCCAGCATTACGTTGTTGTTACCAGTTACAAATCGTGAACAATCCATTGAATTTGCTCACAATAGTCCCATAGATGACATTAGTGTGTCAATAAAGAACACTCGGTAAAACTGGCAAAACATTTTACTTGGCCAAGATGAAGGAAACATAGCGATCATGAGCGACGCTGCCAACTTGTGTCAAGAGACAGCCAGCCAGCGCACACACCTCCACCGTGCGCCTCTCATTCCTACCACCGTGCATTGGTGAACCATCTTTCACCCCTTCACCCACCCAGACGTCTTATTATTGATTGTGTTGGTCCTTTGCCAAGAACCAAACTAGGAAACCAATACTTATTTACTATTATGGACGCTGCTACAATCGCTATCCCGATGCTATCCTATGTTTGGGAAAAAAATTAATGCTCGTGCTATTGTCAGAGCGCTGATGATATTTTCTCGCCAGGGTTCGGATTGCCCACGAGAGATACAATCAGATCAGGGATCTAATTTCAACTTTCTAAATCTTTCTGAAGCATTATCCCACCTAGGAATAAAGTCTGTACTTTCAACCATTATCATCCACAGACTCACACGGGGCCTAGAGAGATTTCATCAACAACTGAAGTCCATGATGAGAGCTTAATTGTGAACATTTTTTCTAGAGACTGGTTGGGATGAGGGAATACCTTTTTCTTTCTGTTCTGCTAATGAGAGAAAGTGAGCAAGAAAGTCTTACGGATTTAGTCCGATTGAATTAATATTGGACACCAAGATGCGTGGTCCTCTCGCAGTGTTAAAAGAACGTGTTGACAGGAAAATCAAATCCAACATTGAGTACTTCACCTCATTAATGCAGCAAACATTTGACAGCCGCTAGAGATCTAGCTTCGAAAAACCTGTTTCAGCCCAAGCTAGAATGAAGAAACATTATGACAAGCGTGCTGGTCTCTCGTTCTTTTTAAAGCAGGAGATAAGGTGATGGCTCGGAAATAGGTACCAGGTCAAGCCTACAAGCCAGGAATGATGGTCCCCTGGAGAAGTGAAAAAGCTTAGCGACATAAATTATTTGGTAAGTACCTGGGGAAAAAGAAATCTAATCATGGTATCCATGTTAACTCCAGCTTTAAGGCATACTACGCTAGTTCTCTACCTACAACTGTCTATTCTTCCTAGGACAGTGAAGAAAACGTCATTCTACCTGACATCTCTAAGTATAGAGGTGCGTTTAGAAAATTCAGTGACTCCTAACAGTCACTAGACGATTTTTCTTAGTAACCTTGGGATTATAAAGCTGGAGATATTAAAAACATGATTTTGCATTTCCCTGAATTGTTCAGTGATGTGTTCCAAAACGTTGTACTCTGGTGTACTGACGTTGATGTACAGGGACATCACTCCATTAAGCAATCACCATAAAGGATTGATCCAACGAAGCAATAAAAGCATTGAGAGAAAGGTTGATTTTCTGTTATCTCACGGACTTATTGAACGCAGTAAAAGTCCATGGGCATCTCCCTGTATTTTAGTGCCTAAACCTGACGGTAGTTTCAGGATGTGCACTGATTACAGGAAAGTGAACTCTGTCACCTTGCCTGATGGTTATCCTCTACCTCGCATTGACGACCTTATTGACCGTGTGTCAGGAGCCCAGTTTGTCAGCCGTTTAGATCTCTTACGAGGCTATTATCAAGTCCCGCTTACTGAACGTGCTCAAGAAATATCTGCTTTTACTGTTCAAGATGGATTGTTTAACTACCTCGTCACCCCCTTCGGCCTATGTAACGCGGCTTCTTCATTCCAACGTATAATGAACGAGTTGACCCACAACTTAGAAGGAGTAGAAGCCTACCTTGACGACTTAGTGGTGTACAGTGACGAGTGGGAACAGCACTTGACGCGTCTCAGAGCATTGTTTGAGAGACTGGCGCACTACAACTTCACTGTTAACTTAGCTAAATGTAGTTTTGGTCAAGCCAAGATTACCTATCTAGGCTTTTGTATCGGCCAAGGTGAGGTTGCTCCTATTGAGGCTAAGGTTCGTGCAATTTCTGAATTTCCAGTGCCACAGGATAGGAAAGGAGTACAGAGATTCCTGGGTATGGCAGGATATTATCGCAGGTTCTGTCCAAACTTTTCTCAGATTGCAGCTCCTCTCACTGAGCTTACTAGTAGCAAAGTTCAGTTCACCTGGACTAGAGATTGTTCAGACTCGTTCAAAAGGTTGAAGCGCTTGCTATCCTCTGCTCCTGTGTTGAAGAGTCCTAATTTCAATCTTCCCTTCTTTTTACATATAGATGCGAGTGGCTATGCAGTGGGTGCTGTGCTGCTCCAACAGTCAACATCCACTGATATTCTCCATCCTATATGTTACTATTCATCTAAGCTTAAACGACACCAGAAAAATTATGCCACTATTGAGAAAGAGGCTCTAGCTCTTGTGGTGTCCTTGGAACATTTTGACGTGTATTTGGGCACTTCCCCATTTAAAATTAACGTTTTTTCAGACCACAATCCACTCACTTATATAAATACCATGAAAAGTAAAAATGCTAGGATCATGAGGTGGGCCCTCAGAATCCAACCTTATTCTATTAGTATAAAACACATAAGTGGTCATTGTAATGTAATTGCTGACGCTCTGTCTCGTCCTTAATAATTATCAGTTACATTAAATTAACGTAATTTTATGCCCAAATACCTTTTGTTACTTGCTATGTCAAATTCAGTAAAGTAACTTAATCCCTCCAGCCCATATTAACTATATATACTCATGTCATGTCTAATTATTATATTTATATATTCACAGTAATGTTGTGTGAGGAGGAGACAAGCTGAGTGTTGAGTGAGTAGTGTGGTGCGGGTGATGTACTGCGTGACGCAACACTGTCCTGCCGCAGACCCCCCCCCTCACTACACACCTTAAGCTGTTTCATACTCAGATGTTCATACTGCCTCGCATTCCACAACCACTACTTAAGAGTGGAATGCAGTCTCCTCTACTATGATCGAGCCTCAACGTGCCCTCCTTGTCAGCGCTATCCTGTCTCTACACTGATGTACATAACCACGAGTATGCAGAGATACGATACTGTGTACTGCCCATAGCTATCCTAG
>NW_026484071.1:0-11988 GCF_026875155.1 Cherax quadricarinatus | reverse complement strand
CCTCCCGGCTGTACAACTCTTCATGTCAGGTGTGGATCCTACAACCTGGCTGCTACAACTCTTCATGTCAGGTGTGGATCCTTCAACCTGGCTGCTACAACTCTTCATGTCAGGTGTGGATCCTACAACCTGGCTGCTACAACTCTTCATGTCAGGTGTGGATCCTACAACCTGGCTGCTACAACTCTTCATGTCAGGTGTGGATCCTACAACCTGGCTGCTACAACTCTTCATGTCAGGTGTGGATCCTTCAACCTGGCTGCTACAACTCTTCATGTCAGGTGTGGATCCTTCAACCTGGCTGCTACAACTCTTCATGTCAGGTGTGGATCCTACAACCTGGCTGCTACAACTCTTTGTTAATGTATCTAATATTGTTTGTTGTTTTATGTATTAGTTTGTTGCTCTAGTGTGTCCCTATTTTACTGTGTTGTTTTTGCATGTTCTTGTGCGGTACTTGTGTATTGTTCTACTGTATGTTACTGTATTTTTATTATGTATTACTATACTGTTCTTATGTCCTATCTTATTGTTCTTATGTTCTAACTTATTGTTCTTATGTCCTATTTTATTGTTTTCAGGTCTTATCTTATTGTTGTTATGTTGTATCTTACTTATTGTTCAAATAATTTACTGTACTTGTGTTACACTGCTGTTCCTCTATATTGTTAATTACGGTACTGCTCTTCCTTGTTGCTATAATTTTTTGTGTGTATTTACCGTTGTTGCATGTTGACATGTTGTTGCATGTTTACATGCTTGTTGCATGTTGACATGCTTGTTGCTGTTGACATGTTTTGCATGTTGGCATGCTTGTTGCAGTTGACATGCTTGTTGCATGTTGACATGCTTGTTGCATGTTGACATGCTTGTTGCATATTGACATGCTTGTTGCATGTTGACATGCTTGTTGCATGTCGACATGCTTGTTGCATGTCGACATCTTGTTGCTGTTGACATGCTTGTTGCATGTTGACTGCTTGTTGATGTTGACATGCTTGTTGCATGTTGACTGCTTGTTGCATTTGACATGCTTTTTGCATGTTTGACATGCTTGTTGCATGTTTGACATGCTGTTGCATGATCGACATGCTGTTGCATGTGACTGCTTGTTGCAGTTGACATGCTTGTTGCATTTTGACATGCTTGTGTATGTGTTGAGGTTAATTTGAAGGTTGCATTTTTGTTTTTTGAACCAAGTACATTAAACTTTCCACTGTGCTTCCATAACAGTGTCCAATATTGACATTCATGTCACACCAGTTTTAATTATCTTGTAGCTAAGGGGTTGAAAAACCCCATTCACTCAACATTCGCAGGATCTAGTTTTCTCATCTACACTTACCTCCATTTTTACAGTTCTAATATATTTATCATTATCTGCATGTGCAAAAACAAATATTAGTAAGTCTTTGAAAATAAAGTCGTCCTTCATAGTCTTGTTATACTGAAAAAAGATTTTGTCAGTCACTCCCAAAAACCTGGCTATTTTGTTTCATTGTTACTATCTCCTATACTTCTGTTTTATGCAGTGATATCTTGTTTTACTATACATATAAGTCATGTCCTTCACAACAAAAGTGATCTTGTTTTAGTTATTCTTCTCTATTTCCCAGAGAAAAGTGTAATGAAAGGCGCAATATAATTTATGCAGACAAAATTTATGTACAATGTTTAAGTAGTTCGATAGTTTTAATGCTTTCCTAAATAAAGCTGAGGTCACTGTCAAATTTAGTAGCGACGGTAGTTTCAGAAGGGCTTCCAACAGCAGTGACGTCACTGTGGGGTTCAGTTATAGAAGTTTCAAACGTATTCTTCCAATATTAAGGAAATTTCTTTCCAGCTGGGTTGGAGTCACTTATGATTACTTATCTTCAGCATATTCGCAAGTATAACAGTACTCCTTGTCAAAATATACCCAAATTTTCAGTAATCAAAGGACCTTCAGAATTTAAGATGCAAAGTTGTGCTAAAACTAAGACGAAACTCTTGTGAATATCGTTAAGAAGGGTGTGAATTACCCTAAATAATAAATAATTTAATTAACTTTCTCGCTTAATAATTCTTTTATAGTTTTGCTCCTTTCACCATTTCTTTGCTAACAAAAACGTAATGACAAAACAAACTTAAACAAAAATTTTTGGGGAAAAAAAAATTGCCCAAAAGATTTTTTTGGGACAAAAGAATTTTTGCGACAATCAAAATCTAGACAACACGTCTTATCTTTAAAAGGTTTCTGATAACTTCCTTTGGGGAGTTATTGTGTGCAGAAATCTAACATCCACAAACAACAGAAGATCTCACAAGAGTATGAAAAATTTAAACCCTGTCAACACTTGGGTATCCTTACTGTGAAAAATTTCGTCACACAGCAGTTCATCATTCCAATACAAAAAGAATGGGGGGGTTTTAAAAGGGATTTTGGGTAATCAATCTCCAGTCTGGAGTCGATAAAATCAACCCTCACCTTTGAAAGAATCGAATATACGCAAAAGAAGTTTTTATATAGTGGTATATGTCTAAAGATTTAAAGTCCCTTTTTCGCGCACATTCTAAATTCTTTTCAAGACGATGGACTGATTTCATTGACTCCAGGGTGAGGGAAAGATTACCTCAAACTCCTTTTGATCTTCACTATTCTTCTTTTTTGTATTGATGATGAAACCCCGTGGGGGAATTCACAATAAAAAAACCCAGGGGTTGCACATGTGTTTGGTTCGGATGAGGTGGGGGGTGTTGGTGGGGGGGCTTGGTGGTGAGGGGGTTTTTGGGGTTTGGGGGCTGGGCTTGGTGGGGAGGGGGTGGTTTGGTGGGGGGGCTTGGTGGTGAGGTGGTGGTGTTGGTGGGGGGGCTTGGTAGTGAGGTGGTGGTGTTTTGGGGGGTGGCTTGGGGGTGGGTGGGGGTGTTTGGGGGCTGGGCTTTGGGGATGGGGGTGGTGTTTGGGGGTGGGGTTTGGTGAGGAGGGGGTGGTGTTTGGGGGGGGGGCTTGTGAGTGAGGGGTGGGTTTGGTGGTGGTTGGGAGTGAGGTGGTGGTGTTGGGGGGTGGCTTTGGGGTGAGGTGGGGGGGGGTTGGTGGGTTGGCTTGGGAGTGAGTTGGTGGTGTTGGTGGCTGGGGTTGGGGAGGGGTGGGGGGTGTTGGGGGGTGGGCTTGGTGAGTGAGGTGGGGGGTTTGGGGAGTGGGTTGGGGGTGAGGTGGGGGGTTTGGGGTGGGCTTGGTGGTGAGGTGGGGTTGGGGGGGGCTTGGTGAGTGAGGTGGGGGTGTTGGGGGGTGGGGTTGGGATGAGGTGGGGGTTTGGGGGTGGGTTTGGGATGGGGGGGGGGGTGTTGGGGGGGTGGGTTGGGGAGTGGGTGGGGTGTTGGTGGGGGACTTTGGGGGAGGTGGTGGGTTGGGGGTGGCTTTGGGGATGAGGGGGTGGTGTTTGGGTGGGCTTGGTGAGTGAGGTTGGGTTGGGGGGTGGGGTGGTGATGAGGGTGGTTTGGGGGGTGGGCTTGGTGAGTGAGGGGGGGTGTTGGTGGGTGGGTTTGAGTGAGGGGGGTGTGTTGGGGGGGGGCTTTGGGGGGAGGGGTGGGTGGTGGTGGGCTTGGTGAGTGGGTGGTGGAGTTGGTTGGGGGGCTTGGGATGAGGGGTGGGTTGGTGGGGGGCTTGGTGAGGAGGTGGTGGTGTTGGGGGGGTGGGCTTGGGGAGTGGGGGGGTGTTTGGGTGGGGTTGGGGAGGCGGTGGTGGGGTTTGGGGGGTGGGTTGGTGAGTGGGGGGGTGTGTTGGTGGGGGGGGGCTTTGGTAAGTGGGGTGGTGTTTTGGGAGGTGGGTTTGGGTGATGGGGTGGGGGTTTGTTTTTGGGGGGGTTTTGGTGAGTGAGGTGGGGTTTTTGGGGGTGGGTTTGGGTGGGGTTGGGGGGGTGGTTTTGGGGGTGGGCTTGGTGAGTGAGGTGGGGGTGTTGGTGGGTGGGCTTTGGGTGAGTGAGGTGGTGGTTTGGTGGGGGGGGCTTGGTAAATGGGGGGGGTTTTGGGGGGTGGGTTGGGGTGGGTGGGGGGTTTTGGGGGGGTTGGGTAAGTGGGGTGGGGTTTGGGGGGTTTGGGGGGGGGTGGGGGGGTTTTGGTGGGTGGGTTTGGGTTTAGGGGGGGTTTTTGGGGGTGTTGGGGGGGGGGGTTTGGTGAGGGGGTGGTGGTTTTGGTGGGGGGGCTTGGTAGTAAAGGTGGGGGTGTTGGTGGGTGGGTTCGGTGAGGGGGGTGGGGGTTTTTTTGGTGGGGGGGGCCTTGGGGGATTTGGGGTGGTGGGGGGTTGGTGGGTGGGGCTTGGGGTGGGGGGGTTTGGTTTTGTTGGGGGGTGGCTTTTTGAGTGGGGGTGTAGGGTTTGGGGGGGTGGGCTTGGGGAGGGGGGGGGTGGTGTTGGTGGGGGGGTTTTGGTAAAGGGGGGTTTGGTTTTGGGGGTTTTTGGTGGGGGGGGTTTGGGGTGATTTGGGGGGGGTGGTGTTGGTGGGGGGGGGCCTTGGTGAGTGGGGGGGTGTTGGTGGGGGGGTTTTTGGTGATTTGGGGTTTGGGGTTTTGGGTGGGGGGGGTTTTTGGTGAGTGGGGTGGGGGGGTGTTGGTGGGTGGGCTTGGTGAGTGGGGGGGTTTGGTGTTGCTAGGTTTTCTTGGTGGGGTGGGGGTGGGGGGGTTGGGGGGTGGGCTTGGGGAGGGGGGTGGGGGGTTTTGGGTGGGTGGGCTTGGTAGTGGGGTGGTGGTGTTGCTGGGGGGGCTTGGTAAGTGGGGTGGGGGTTTGTTGCTCGGTGGGCTTGGTGGGGTGAGGTGGGGGTGTTGAAAGGGGGGGGCTTGGTGAGTGGGGTGGTGGTGTTTTTTTGGGTGGGTTTGGTGGGGGGGGGGGGTGGTTTTTGGGTGGGGGGGGGCGGGGTAAAGTGGGGGGGGTTGGTTTTTGGGTAGGGGGGTTTTGGGGTGAGTGGGGTGGGGGTTTTGGGGTTGGGTGGGTTTTGGTGAGTGGGGGGGGGTTTTGGTTTGGTGGGTTTGGGAGGGGGTGGGGGGGGGGGGTTGCGGGGGGGGCTTGGTAAGTGGGGGGGTTTGGTGTTGCTAGGTGGGTTTGGGTGAGTGGGGTTTTTCGGGGGGGTTTTGGGGGTGTTTTTGCGGGGTTGGGTTGGTAAGGGGGGTGGTGGTGGTTTGGTGGGTGGGCTTGGTGGGGGGGGGTTGGTGGGGGTTGCGGGTGGGTTTTGGGAGTGGGGGTTGGTGTTTTGGGGGGGGGGTTTGGGGTTAGGGGGGAAAGTGGGGGTTGCGGGGGTGGGCTTAGTGGTTGGGGGGGTTTGGTTTTTTGCGGGGTTTGGGTTGGGTAGAGGGGTGGGGGTTTGTTGCTGAGTGGGCTTGGTAATGGGGTGGGGGTTTTTGCGGGTTTTGGGTTTTTGGGTGAGGGGGTTTGGGGGGTTGTTGCGGGGGGGGTTGGTGAGGGGGATTTCTGTTGGGGGGTGGGTTTTGGGGAAATTTGGGGTTTGGTTTGTTGCGGGGTTTGGGTTTTTTTTGGGGTGGGGGGGTTGGGTTTTGGGGTGGGTTTGGGGTGATTTGGGGTTTTGGGGGGTTGGTTTTTTGCTGGTTTCTTATCTTTTTTGCTAAGGGGGGGTGGGGGGTTTTTGGTGGGTGGGCTTGGTGAGTGAGGTGGGGGTTTTTTTTGCTGGGGGGTTTGGGGGGTGGGGGGTTTGGTGGGTTGCTGGGTGGTTTGGTAATTTGGGGGGGGTGGTTTTGGCTGGGGGGGGTTTTGGTGAGGGGGGTGGTGGTTTGGGGGGTGGGCTTGGTGATTTGGGGTGGGGGTTGGTGGGTGGGCTTGGTGGGGTGGGGTGGTGGAGTTGCTGGGTGGGCTTGGTGAGTGGGGGGGTGGAGTTTTTTGGTGGGTTTTGGTTTGAGTTGGGGGTTGGTTTTGGGCCGGGGGTGGGCTTTGTGGGGGGGTTTGGAGGTTTTTTTCTGGGGGTTTTTGGGGTGGGGGAAAGGGGGGTTGCTGGGTGGGCTTAGTGAGGGGGGGTGGTGGTTTTGGCAGGGGGGGGCCTTGGTGAGAGGGTGGGGTTTTTTGCTGAGTGGGTTTTGGGGTGAGTGGGGTGGGGGTTTGTTGCGGGGGGGTTTTTGGTGAGTGGGGTTTTGGGGGTTTTTTTGGGGGTGGGTTTGGGGTTTTTTGGGTGGTGGTTTGCTGGGTGGGTTTGGGTTTAAAGGGGGGGTTTGGTTTTGGTGGGTGGGCTTGGTAAGTGGGGTGGTGGGGGTTGCTGGGTGGGCTTGGTGAGGGGGGGTGGGGGTTTTGTTGTTCGGGGGGGTTTGGGTTTGGAGTGGGGTGGTGGTGTTTTCTGGGGGGGGCGGGGTGAGGGGGGTAGTGGGAGTTTTTGCTGGGGGGGCCCTTTAGTTAAAGTGGGGGGTGGTTTTTGCAGGGTGGGTTTTGGTGAGAGGGGTGGGGGGTTTTTGTGAGGGGGTTTGGTGAGGGCGGGGGGTGGTTTTTTTGCTTTTTTGGGCTTGGTGAGTGGGGGGTAATTTTGGGCTGGGGGGGGGCTTGGTGAGGGGGGTGGTTTTGGGGGTGGGCTTGGTGATGGGGGGGGTTGGTTTTGTTGGGGGGGTTTTGGTGAGTTGGGGGGGGTTTTTGGGCGGGGTGGGCTTGGTGAGGGGGGTTGGGGGTTTTTCGGGGTTTGGGTTTGGGTGATGGGGTGTGGTGTTCCGGGAGGGCTTAGGGGAGGGGGGGTGGGGGTTGTTGCAAGTGGGCTTGGTGAGAGGGGGGGGTTTGGTTTTGCTGAGTGGTCCTTGGTGGGGTGGGGGTTTGGGTTTTGCTGGGTGGGCTTGGTGAGGGGGGTTTGGTGGTGTTCTGGGTGGGTTTGGGGGAAGGGGGTTGGGGGTTTGGGGGTTTGGGCAGGGGGGGGGGTTTTCATTGGTGGGGTGGGGTGGTGGTTTTTTGCTGGCGGGGCGGTGATGGAGAAATTGGTTTTCCCCTGGGGGGGGTTTTTGGGGGAGTGGGGTGGGGTTTGCTTTTGCGGGTGGGCTTGGGAGGGGGGGGTGGGGGTGTTCCCTGGTGGATTTGGGGAAAGTGGGGTGGGGGGTTGCTGGCGGGGCCCTTGGTGAGTGGGGGGGGGTTTGGGGTTTCCTGGGGGGGGCCCTTTGGGGGGAGTGGGGTGGGGGTTGTTGCTGGGGGGGGTTTGGGTTTGATTTGGGTTTTTGGGGGTTTCGGGGTGGGCTTGGTGAGTGGGGTGGTTGTGTTGGGGGGTGGGCTTTGGTGAGTGGGGGTGGTTGGTGTTTTTGGGGGTGGGTTTTGGTGGGTTGGTGGTGGTTTTTGCTTGGGGGCCCCTTGGTGAGGGGGGGTGGTGGGGGTTTCTGGGTGGGCTTTGGGTTAGGGGGGTGGTGGTGTTGCTGGGGGGGGAATTAGTGAGTGGGGTGGTGATGTTGGGGGTTTGGGGTTGGGGGGGAGGGTGGTGGTGTTGCGGGGGAGTGGGTTTTGGTGAGTGGGGTGGGGGGTTGCTGCTGGGTGGGCTTGGGGGATTTGGGGTGGGGTTTGCGGGGGGGTTGGTGAGTGGAGGGGGGTTTTTTGTGGGGGGGGTTTGGGTGAGTGGGGTGGGGGTTTTTGGAGGGTAGATTGGGGGGAGGGGGGAATTTAAGTGGGCCCCTGGGGGTTGCTTGGAGGGGGGGGGTGGTTTTGTGGGTTGGCTGGGGGGGGTGGAGTGGTGGCTTTTTGCGGGGGGGGTTTGGGGTGAGTGGGGGGTGGTGTTCCTGGATGGGCTTGGGGGAGGGGGGTGGTGGTTTTTGCTGGGGGGGGTTTTGGGTTTGGGGGTGTGGTTTTGGGGTTTTGGTTAGGGGGTGGGGTGGGGGGTTTTGGGGTTTTGGGTGGGGTGGGTGGGGGGTTGGGTTGGGGGGGTTGGGCGGGGGGTTGGTGGGGTATTGGTTTTGGGCGGGGGAAGCTTATTTGAGGGGGGGTTTTTGGTGTTGCAAGGGGGGGGTTTGGGTGAAAGGGGTGGGGGTTTATTGCTGAGGGGGTTTTTGGGGGAGTGGGGTGGTGGTGTTGCTGGGGGGGGCTTGGTGAGGGGGGGTGGTGGTTTTCTGGGTGGGCTTGGTGATTTGGGGGGTGGTTTTTTGGGGGGTTGGAGTGGGTTGGGGGGGGGTTTGGTGGGTTGGGGGTGGGTGGTTTTGGGGGTAAGAGGGGGGTGGGGGTTGTTGGGGTGGGCTTGGTGAGGAGGGGGGGGTTTGGGGTGGGCTTGGTGAGTGGGGGGTGGTGTTGGGGGGTTTGGGTTTGGGTGAGGGGGGTGGTGGTGTTGTTGGGTGGGCTTGGTGAGGGGGTGGGGGGTTGGTTGGGGGGGGTTTGGGTGAGTGGGGGTGGGGGTGTTGCTGGGGGGGCTTGGGGGGAAGGGGGGTTTTGGTTTGGTGTTTTTGGGGGTGGGCTTGGGGAGGGGTGTGTCGTAAGGGGTTTTTAAAATGGAGAAATCGGGGGTTTGAAGGTGGGGACAAAACTTGTTGGGAAATGGTAAAAAAATTTTAGACTGTGATGATGAATGTGGAGCCCAGCCTCTGCCTGTCTTCGCCTGTATAGGCTACGCCGACTGGAGAGGAGGCAGAGGTACGAGCCTACACATGCGCTCCCGTGAGTCACACAAAGTCACAGGCCTACAAGGGATCTCGTATCTAAAGCACATGGACGATACTAATATGCTATGCTATATAACACAGGGATCAGCAAACTATGCTGACAGCTCGGTCAATGTTACGTATGTGCACTCGACATACACTGCTATCTGTAGGCTGAACAGGCAGGCGGTTCTGGGCTGATTCTATACAATAACAAATTCATATAAACTTAGAATTAATGGTTGGTATCATAATGGATTTTACGTAATGGGTGTTAACGTATTCATTACAAACTATAAGAACAAATCATTATACAATATGGATGGAATTGATCGTTCGATCTGTATTCAAGCACTCTACGGATTCTGAGGAAGAATAAATATATATATAAATATAAGGTGAAATTAACAGCAAAAGCATCTGGTGCACTCAGACTATTACTTTCAAATTCCTCAGAATACGGAGGGAACTGAATACGAAAAAAAATTTTTTGTGAAAAAACTATCAGTTAATAACAAAACAGTTGACAATTTACTTCATCTCGGACATCTAGTTATACAGACTATGTACATTTAAACCCAATTCTGGCGAGGGTGAGGTTTACATATGCAGAATGGTTTATCATCTCTGGGAGGATCGAATTCCTCTGCAATGGCTAACACATGCCTTGACTGAGGGAGATCTGAACAAGTATCTACAAAAGATACTTGTGGGTTTCTCATTACTTGTCGAGTACGCAAGGAGTAACGACATTCAGGTTGGTTATCTGACTGAGTATCTGAGGTAGAGGGTACAGAGTCAAGAGGATTTTCAGCATCTGTCATATAGTCTGGGTAGCAATATCCTCAACATCGCATACTAATTTCATATGATCTAAATGTGATTCTTTGTACCTACCAGTACTAATTTCTCTAACCTTTACTTATTACGGAGATATGTTCTACTACTCGATAAGGTCCGACAAACTTTTGATCGAGCTTAGGCATTTCGGATGTTTTGTTGAAATCTGTCAGCATTACTCTTGAACCTACTTTGACTTTTGACGGCTTAGCACGGCTATTAGTTTACTCTAGTAAATTCTGCTGTTGATTTATGAAGTGTTTCAACGGATTCTTCTAAAAACACTCTGAGCCATGCTGGTACGAGTTACTACGAAATCATCAGGGTTGTAATTAGGTTTCGGAGTGTCATATAACAACTCATAGGGTAAACGCTTGTCTACACCATACAATGCATAATGTGGAGTATCACCTATGGAAGCACTGTAAGCAGAATTTATGGCACACTGGACATCTGGTATGACTTCATCCCAAGTTTCACTATTGGGTTGATAGTGGCTCTCAGGACATCAAGTACTTTCTTATTGGTTCTTTCGGCTAACCATTGCTGGCAGGATGATGAGGAACAATGGTGGATTTAAAGATCTTGTATAAAATACACAAATTTTCAAGAATCTCATTACAGAATTCACCTCCATTATCTGTTACTAAGGACTTTGGAGTGGTATGTCTGCAGATAATGCGTTCTTTAAATGCTTTAGCTACTGTCTCTGCAGTCTTATCTGCAATAGGAACTAACTCACAATATCTGGTGAAATGGTCTACCATAACACACAGATGTTTGTTGCCTTGGAGGGAACATTTAAAATTGGTTAACAATCAAGGCAACTCTTTCCCATGGTTCGCTAGTGGTTGGGTACACTTGGATTGGATTAGGACCATTGACATTTCCTTTATGTTGCATACAGACACTACATTTCTTAACATACCTCTAGGAGTGACTACGTGACCAAGAAACTTAATTTCTGATCTGAAAAATTGACATTTAGACAGTTTGATCTTTAAATTGGCTTCTTCAAGCTTACCAAGTACTACATCAAGTCTTTTCAAGTGTGTATCCACGTCTTTAGACATGACGATTACGTCATCTAAGTACACCATAAGTGCATTACCAATGAGACCTCTAAAGATATTAGTCATGAGCCTTGAGAACGTGATAGGGGAGGATCGTAATCCAAACGCCATATGGAGGAAGTGATAATGACCTGTAGGAGTGGAGAATGCAGTTAGCTCTTGGCTGTCCTCGTGAAGAGGGACTTGCCAAAACCCTTGTAGCAAGTCCAGGGTCGAGAAGACTTTGTTATCTCCGATATTGCGTAAAAGGTCACCTAGTACAGGAAGTGGGAAGTGATCTGGAATGGTTTTCGCATTTAACTTCCTAAAGTCAATCACCAGGCGCCAAGTGCCGTCCTTCTTAGGCACTAGGATCAAGGGCGCATTCCAGGGTGAATTGCTAGGTGCAATAACTCCATCATCAAGCATTTGATTGATCAATTCTTCTGCAACAGCAACTTGTGAATGAGGCATTCTGTATGCAGGTATGTAGATAGGTCTAGTACCAGGTTCAAGTGGAATACGATGGGACAATAAGTTCGTTATACCCATCTTCTCACCTGGTAAGGCAATGGCTTTACGACGTTTGTTCAGCAGAGTCAACAAACGCTTGACTTCATCTGGGAAGTCAGTGGGAGCTAAGTCTTTCTCCTCAACTGGTGAAACAGATTGATCCGGTTGAAGTGGATGAGGTCTTCCCGGTAGAAATAGCACCGACCACTGGTCAGGTGACAACTCATCCTCTACCTGAACAGGGTAAGGATAGTGAACAAAGTCAACAAGATTGGTATTTGCTCTGAGACGAACACTGTGACCAGAAGTGTTAGCTAGGAAGAAATGGATCTTACTATCTCTTACAACATGTAAGGATGGTTCAACAAATAGACCTTTTACTTTGCAGGAATCACTGTCAACTAGGATGTTATCACCATCTGGAACACTAGGAACAACAACAGACACTGTAGTGAGAGCACTAGCCACAACAGAGACGTCTTTCTGCAGACGGCATGTGACATCAACAAGAGATGGCATTACTAGTTTCAAGTAATCGTTTTCTGACAAGGCATCCCCTGTGGAGAAACTACTACTCGAACTAGCAGTCATTGCAGGGATAGGTTGTGCACTCAAGGCAGTCTGAGTGTCCTCGGACACTTGAGGCAATGGAACACTATCCTGCAAGTCTGAAGGTATAGGTGGAACACAGACGGGAGTGACAGAATTACCAGTGCCTGACCACTTGGGTACGCTACTGGAGAATGCATTGGCTTGTAAGGACTTAATCCGTACATCATCTCTGTAGCAGAATGACAGATTTCTGAATCCAAGCTGGTAATCCCAGAATGGAACGATCAAGTCGTCAATTTGGGCATGCCATCGGTATGGGTCGAGCACAATGCGTAAGTCTCGCATGAAGCAATCCCAGTAGAAGGTCACCAGGGAAAGTAATCTGGTCGACAACAAGAAAAAGCAGCAGTAAAGTCTCTGCCTTGGATAGTAAAGGTGAGTGAAGCTGACCTCGGATGCAGAAGAGAAAGGC
>NW_026484066.1:0-10633 GCF_026875155.1 Cherax quadricarinatus | reverse complement strand
AAATCCAATTTTATTTTACTCCACATAATCCTTGAATTAATACATTTATAGTCCCTCTTTTCCTGCCATAGCTTATCCTTCAAATTATTGCTACTCCTTCTTTAGCTCTAACTTATTTGAAAACCCTGACCTAATCCCATTTATTCCTCTCCATTAAAACTCTCCCACCCCCTTCAGCTTTGTTTCACTTAAAACCCAGGACATCCGGTTCTTCTCATTCATAACATCCACAATCATCTCTTTCTTATCTCTGCACAACATCCACGCACATTCAGATTTCCCCACTTTGAAAATTTTTCTTCTTTCTTATTTTTTTTAGTAATTTTTAACAGGAAAAGGGGTTACTAGCCCATTGTTCCGGCATTTTAGTTGACTTTTACAACACGCATGGCTTACGGAGGAAAGATTCTTATTCCACTTCCCCATGGAATATATATATATATATTATATATATATTTATTTATATATATATATATATATATATATATATATATATATATATTAAAATATATATATATATATATTATATATATATATATTTATATATATATTTATATTATTTTCAAACATTATTTCTCAGTCCACGCAGGATTCGAATCTGCTAACTCAGCATCAGAGTACACAGTACTTTATCCAGAGTCTGCATTGTTGATAAAAGTTTTGTACTCTGATGCCGAGTTTGAAGGTTCAGTTTCCTCTAGGAATTATTTAATTACGTAGGGCACTTAGGCGTTACCTTGATTCATAGAATACCTAGAGTTACCTTGTTACATAACCCCTGGAGTTCCTTAATTACATAATCCCTAGGATTTAGTTTATCTTGCAGACCTTGGGATTATATTATTTTTAAAAATATTTTGAGTTATCTAGATGTTCTTAGTCACTGCCTCTGTCCCCCGGTCACAGAAATTACGTCCTTCAATATGTTAAATTTTTTTTTCAGATACCCGCGCTGAGCATTTAACACGAAAACTGCAGCCCGGGGGAATTCACTTGTTTAAAATTTTAATTGCTTAGGAGAAAATTTTTTTGCATTTTTTTTTGCATAGTAAGCGCTCTTTTGGGCAAACTATTTTTAAAACTGTCCGCTCTTTTTGCAAAATTTCATTTTTTTTTTCCTTTTGTACTTCATATTTATGCAATATGGGGAAAAATTTTGTGTTCAAAAATTTTTGGGCCAAAATCATTCGAACGAAAAACAAAAACATTTATTTCCTGTGTTTTTTTTGAAATTAAAAAAGTTTGAAAAACCAAACCCAAAAAATATGTTTATTTGGGTTAGGCTAAAATTTTATTGCATTGTTAAAATAAGGTTAGGGTTAATTTTTTCCCAAAGTTTCCCCTTTTTGGGGCAAAATTAAAAATTTTTTTAACATAAAAACTTTAAATAAAAAAAAAATATATCTTAAACGTATTAGAGAAAATTTAAAAAGGAATTTAATTTTAAATGGGGTTCTTCCCTTATTGACCAGTTTTTATAAATTGGGGCACGACATATATTTATACAAGCCCCCCCGGATCCCAACCCACCCAAAAGAATTCCAGGAACACTTTTTTAAAAAATTGACAACGTCGGAAAATTTTCCCAAGCCCCCTGCCCCCCAACCCCTTTTCTCCGGGGGGAATTTCCCCAAATTTAAGGCACCAAAAAATGGGGGAATATAGCAAATAATTGTTCCCGAAAATAACACCGGGAGGCAGCTTGAGAAAACTCACCCCCACCCCCCGATTTTAAAAATTTCCCCCCGGGCAAAAAAATTCAATTTAAACCAGCAAAAAATTAAAGCCTACTAGACGGGGAGAATCCCACTAGACCTCATTTTCCCTTAACAATGATGATCTGATAAGAAATGTCACCATATCAAAAAAAATTATACTCAGTACAACAAATTTTGAGGTTCGACATGTATGCGTGGACCCCCAAAGCCCCGAAAATTAATGAGATATTCCCCGAGGGAGCTTTCCCCAAAATTTTTAATTTCAAAAAAAAACAAAAAACCCAAAAATAAAAACCCCCCGGCCGGGTTTGAACCCGCGGCAAGAGTCTAAAAACCCAGCCCGTTTTTAAACGATTTCAAAAGGGACAAAAAACCTAAAGTGGGACCAAGAAAACCCAAGCCCTAACCGAAAAAAGGCTGGGAAAAATATAAAAGAAACCCACAGACCCCAAAAATGCCTGGGAAACGTTTTAACTCGGTGGCATCGATGTATCAAAAATTTAAATTCCTTAAAAAAAAAGGGGGAAAGGAGTAAAATTTAAAATAGAAAGAGACAGGCGCCCCCTTTTTACGGGTTTCGGAAAAAAAAAATAATAGAGCGGCAAAAAAAAAAGGCCCCAATTTTATTAAAATGGTAGTGAGGAAAACTGGTCAGAGAATAGCAAGAACGAACTTAACAAAAAGAATCCTTTAGGAGCCCAGGAATCGCGGGAAAAAACAAAAAAAGCCAAAAAAGGAAATCGAAAAAAAAACCCAAAGTATTTTTTCCCCCCTAGGGCCAAAAAAAAAATCGAGAACAACTTTCCGTTTTTCCCCCCAATTTTTAAAAAAGATGGGTCCTACCCCCAGAGACAGAAAGGGAAAAAGAGTGAGCTACTCAAGCCCCCAATATGACTCAGTTTTTAGCAACCCGCAAACCAGACGAGAGTCGGGAAAATCAAAATGAATTTTTTTAAAGAGGAGCCACAAAATTTGATTAACCAAACCTATCCGATGTTTTTCCTATGCCAAAGACTTCGAAAAAAGGCGATAAATACTGCCCATTTTCACTCGGGCCCCAGGGCCCCGACTCAAAGGAACTCCCCTTTTGGGTTTATCAAAACTGCAAGAAGCCCCCCATCCCCGAGCCTTTTTTCCCCTCCTATGGAGAGGGAGCAAAGGGGCACGGGGGGCGTCCCCCCTTACTAAAAAACAACAACAACCCCACCCACAAAAAGGGGGGAAGAAAAACAACAGCAAAGAACTACAACCAATAGCAAAACAACCCATATCAAAAAAATCTTTGAAAGGGTCCTAAGAAGCGAGATCACCACCCCTCTTGAAAACCAATTTAGTTACCCAACCCCCCCGGGGAACATGGGTTTTTGGGGAAAAGGTCGCTCCTGTCTGTCTTTAACTATTTGGGTCAAATAAAGACAAGGTCCTAAATGCACTAGGAAAACAAAAAAGAAAGCAGAAAGTAATTTATACAGCCCTTTTCGAAAGCCTTCGACAAGTGTGACCCCTGGCGTAATAGCGCACAAATTTCGTGCTTTAAAGGGGAAAAACAGGAAAAGTCGGGGCGATGGAAACTATAATTTCCTCCCCTAACCAAAAACAGAGAGTAGTCGCAAAAAAGGGGTAAAGTGGGGGCAGCAAAAAGGGGGAAAAAACTCTGTTTCCCCCCAAGGCACCGTACTTTGCTCCCCTCTTGTTCCTCATCCTTCATAAACCCACAAAAGACAAAGGATGTCCCGCCAAAAGCCCCCCGTGTTTTTTCCCTTTTCAGAAAAAAAACCCGAAACGCATGGCATTTTCTTCCATTTCAGGGCACTGCAAGGCTCCAGGCGGACATCAACCAAATCTTCAGGGGCTGCAGAAAACCAAAATTTAAGTTTTAAAAGATGAGAAATTTCAATTTTTCTCAGATTTTGGTAAAAAAAAAAAAAACCCCAGGAAATTAAATTTCATCAGGTAAAAAACAAATTCTGGCCACAAAAAAGAGCGAAACAAACCCAAAGACCCAAAAACCCCGGGAGTTTTTGGGAAACATGTCGGAGGAACTCCACCTTCAAAAGGGCCATAACATTTTTATCAATCGCCCTCTGCTAGAAAAAAAGACCCGGTGGGTAATGAGAACCCCTTTAAAAAATAGGGGGCTAAGCCCATGATGACACCCTTTAGGCCGGTTTAACTCTTTACCCCCATCAGTACAGTTGACCTTTCTGGACCCCCCCCTGCTAGGGGTGGTTTAACTTCACTCATTTAGTACAGTAGAAACCTACTGGCCTGATAAAGGTGGGTTTAAAAAATTCACTTTAAACCCGTACACTGGGCCGCTGGACCATCTAAAGGGTGGTTCCCAACTTCATTTATCATACACTGGACCAACTGGACCATGCAAGGCCCCCTTTACTCTTCCCCTCATCAGTACAGTTAAAACCCACTGGACCCTGTAGGCCCGGGTTTTTTCCTCAAATCACATACGTAGACCTACTGGACCCCTGCAGGCGGTTCAAAAATTCACTCCCTCGTACATTTGACCCCACTGGACCTTTCTAGGGGGTTTTCCCAACCCCCAAATCTTTAGTTTCAGTAAACCTACTGGACCCCTGTGGGGTGGTTTTCCAAATCTCAAATCTCAGTTTTTCCCCGGGAGACCCACTGGGCCCCTGTTTGGGCTGGTTTAACTCTCACCCCATCAGAAAAACTGGACCTGCTGGACCATGCAGGTGGTTCAAAAACCCCCATTTTCAGTAAAAGTTTTGAACCCCCACGGACCATGCTAGGCTGTTTAAAATCCCCACTCTCAGTACAGTAGACCCCTTTTCGGGCCAAGCTAGGCTGGTTTTTCCCAAGGGTCACTATCACGTACAGTAACCTTTTGGACCATGCTAGGGGTGGTTTTTAACTCTCACTCAAACAGTACGTAGAAAAATAAGGAAACCGTAGATGGGGTTTAAAATCTCCCCCTTTTCAGTACCGTTGACCCACGGACCATGCTAGGCCCCGGGTTTAACCCCTTTAAATCCCCAGTACAGTAGGGAAACCCCCACTGGACCCTGCGGGCTGGTTTAAACTCTCATCATCAGTAAAGTTTTTAAACCCACTGGACCATTCTAGGGTGGTTTTAAAATCTCCCCCCTCATCAATACATAGACCTATGGACCCTGTAGGGCCCGGGTTTTAAATCTCCTATTCAGAAAGTATACCTACTGGACCCCTGCCCAGGCTGGTTCAACTCTCACCTCATCAGTACAGTAGAAACCCACGGGCCATGCCCAGACTGGTTTAAACCCCCCCACTCATCAGTACAAATGGCCTGCTGGACCCGTAGGCTGGTTTTTTAACCTCATCAACCCGTACACTTGGCCCCGCTGGACCATTTCAGGTGGTTTTTAAATCTCACCCCATCATAAAACTTTGGGCCCATGGAACCCTGCTAGGCTGGTTTAAATCTTTACTCAAACAGTACAGTAGAAACCCACGGTCCCTGCTAATAGTTTAAAAAATCTCCCCTCAATTTTAAACCCCTTTTACCTGAGGGCCCTTTAGGGGTTTTAACTCCATCATCCCAGTATACCTACTGGACCATGCAGGGGTGGTTAACTTCACTCATCAGTAAAACTGGACCTTCGGACCATGCTAGGCTGGTTTTAACCAAATCATCAGTACATTTGGGCCCGCTGGAAACCCTGCAGGCGGTTTTAAAACCCCATCATCAATTTCAATGGGAACCGCTGGGCCATGGTTTTGGGTGGTTTAACTCTCACTCATCAGACATGGACCTACCGGGGCCATGCTAGGGGCTGGTTTAAAACCCCACTCATCAGAAAACCCCGGACCTTTTGGACCCTGGGTAGGCTGGTTTTCCCCTCACTCATCAGTTAAAACTTTGGGCCCCCGGGGCCCCTTTCTAGGCTAGTTTTTAAAATCCATCAGTACACTTGGGCCTATGGACCATGCTAGGGGGTGGTTTTAAATCTCACCTTTAGTCCCGTAGACCTACGGGGGCCATGCCCAGGGGTGGTTTTTAAATTCATCATCAGTAAAAACCCCTTTGGGCCTGCTGGAAAAAAGCTAGGCGGTTTAAAAATCCACTCATCAGTACAGTAGACCTAAATGGAAACCCTCTTTGGCGGTTTTAAATCCACCATCAGTAAAAAGTAGACCTAAATGGACCGCTAGGTGGTTTAACTCCCCACTCATAGTAAAACTGGACCTACTTTGGGCCTGCTAGGCCTTTTTTGGGTTTTTCCCCCCACTCATCAGTACAGTAACCTATGGACCATGCTAGCGGGTTTAACCCACTCATCAGTACAGGGGCCCGCATGCTGGGCGGGTTTAACCCACTCATCAGTACAGTAGCCCCTCTGCCATGCTAGGCGGGTTTAACTCTCACTCATCGTACAGTAGCCTACTGGACCAGCTGGGCGGGTTTAACTCCATCTCATAACGGGACCTGCGGGGACCATGCTAGGGGGTTTTAAAAACTCTACTCATCTACACGGGACCTACGGACCATGCTAGCGGGTTTAACTCTCCCCATCAGAAAACGGCCCGCTGGACCATGCAGGCTGGTTTAACTCTCACCATCAGACACTGGACCACTGACCAGCGGGGCTGGTTTAAACTCCCCCATCAGTACACTGGACCACGGACCATGCTAGGTGGTTTAACCTCACTATCAGTACACTGGACCTGCTGGCCCATGCAGGTGGTTTAACTCTCATCACTAACGGACCTACTGACCATGCTAGGCTGGTTTAACTCTCACCATCAGTACACTGGCCCTAGGGCCCAAAGCTGGGGGCTGGTTCCTCCCCCCCCCCCCCATCACTACATGGACCTACAGGACCATGCTGGGCCCGGGTTTTTTAAAAAACTCCCCCCTGCCCAGTAAAAACGGGGCCCTTTGGACCATAAAGGGCTGGTTTAAACTAAATCATCAGTCACGGGAAACCTGCTGGACCATGCTAGGCGGGGTTTAAAACTTAAACTCATAACACTGGCCCCTATGGCCCATTTTGGGCTGGTTCAAACTTCACTCATCAGTACAGAAAGACCTACGGGCCCCAATGGTGGGGGTTTTTTTTAAAAAAAACCTCTCCCCCATCTTACACTGGACCTGTTGGGCCATCGGGGGCGGGTTTTAAAAAACCTTCCCAAAATTATACTAAAGACTTTTTTTAAATTACTGTGGTCGGGGGAAAAGTAAAAATATATTTATTCTCCCCGTAAGAAAAAAAACAAAAGTATTTATTAGTATCAAAAAAAAAAAATTTCCTTTCGTCAGGAAAAAATTTAAAAAAATAATTTTGGGGGTTTTAAAAAATTAAAGTCCGCATACTCCCCCAGAGAAAATTTCGTTCACGGGGAAGCCTCCCCCCCTCGGGGGCCCCATAGCCCCTCAAAGTTAGAAAAAAAAGGACCAACTCCCATTCCTGGGATCAAGATCCCATCACTTTAAATGACAATCTTCTGACACTGTAGATGAATGGTTCAAAGAACCGACATGTTGATAAATTAGACACATGTGCAACTCTTGGGTATCTTTACTGAGGAAACGTTTCGCCAGTGACTTCATCAGTCCAGATTGATGGACTGACCACATCGACTCAAGGTTGAGGGACTGATTACCTCATTCTCCTCCTGTTCTTCAAGTTTCTCCTATATATATGGACTGATGAAGCCACTGTGTGGCGAAACGTTTCCTCCATAAAGATTTCCAAGAGTTGCACGTGTCTAATTTATCTTGTGACATGTTGGCCGTCATTTATGTGTCTGGTGGCTGTATCCTGCTGTGTCTCACCTCAACTATCACATCTACCGCTACACCATCTATTATTGACGCTGCTCAGCCAAAAAAAAGAACCAGAAAACTATTGTTTTAGCGTGAATCATGTGATAAAATAAGAGAGAGTTGAGTGATCTTAGCAGAGTTCTGCCGCCATGACCTGCCTAAATTATTATTATTATTATTATTATTATTATTGTTGAGTGATCTTAGCAGAGTTCTGCCGCCATGACCTGCCTAAATTATTATTATTATTATTATTATTATTATTGTTGAGTGATCTTAGCAGAGTTCTGCCGCCATGACCTGCCTCACTACCTACCTAAATTATTATTATTATTATTATTATTATTATTATTATTATTACTTATACATTTGTTCCAATAATATTTTTTTCTGACACTTCCAATGTTATTTGTAGTTATGAGACCGACCTTGAAATATTGGTAAAATTCTGAAGTCTTTAGAAAACATCTCAACACACTTCATTATTATTCAGTGGGGGGAAGCGCTAAACCTGTACGGTCCATGTGGCGGCTGAAGAATAGGAGGTGATTAGGTCTGATCCGAGGAAGAGAGGGAACTCCAATTGCTTGGATCAAGAACCCTCCACCAGCCTCCCCCTCACCCCCTCCCCTCCCTACATCTTCACGATTTATTTATTTATTTATTTATTTATTTATAAATTTGAGCATACATACAGAGGTACAAAAATACAGATTAGAGCAGCATGCCAAAGCCACTTATACTATGCATAGCATTACGGGCTGGCTTAAAATTAACTTAAGATTAACTAAGCAATGATGAAATCAGTGATAAGACATTATTGTAAACAGATGCCCCTCAAGGAAGGTTCCTTGATGTTGGTGAGGGGCTCTTGATTTAGGGAATTGGATCTGTGCTCCAGTTCCCCGAATTAAGCCTGAATGCCTTCCACATCCCCCCCCCCCGGCGCTGTATAATCCTCCGGGTTTAGCGCTCCCCCCTTAATTATAATAATAATAATGTAAACAGATAACTATAAAGCACAAGTGAGTATTACAAAGACAGGTCATATGGTTGCTTGCATTGTTGTACATTCAGTCGTATGGAGTATTCTGTTACCTGGAGTTTACCTGGAGAGAGTTCCGGGGATCAACGCCCCCGCGGCCCGGTCTGTGACCAGGCCTCCTGGTGGATCAGCGCCTGATCAACCAGGCTGTTGCTGCTGGCTGCACGCAAACCAACGTACGAGCCACAGCCCGGCTGATCAGGAACTGACTTTAGGTGCTTGTCCAGTGCCAGCTTGAAGACTGCCAGGGGTCTGTTGGTAATCCCCCTTATGTGTGCTGGGAGGCAGTTGAACAGTCTTGGGCCCCTGACACTTATTGTATGGTCTCTTAACGTGCTAGTGACACCCCTGCTTTTCATTGGGGGGATGGTGCATCGTCTGCCAAGTCTTTTGCTTTCGTAGTGAGTGATTTTCGTGTGCAAGTTCGGTACTAGTCCCTCTAGGATTTTCCAGGTGTATATAATCATGTATCTCTCCCTCCTGCGTTCCAGGGAATACAGGTTTAGGAACCTCAAGCGCTCCCAGTAATTGAGGTGTTTTATCTCCGTTATGCGCGCCGTGAAAGTTCTCTGTACATTTTCTAGGTCGGCAATTTCACCTGCCTTGAAAGGTGCTGTTAGTGTGCAGCAATATTCCAGCCTAGATAGAACAAGTGACCTTAAGAGGGTGGCCTGGTGGCTCTGGTGGCCTGGTGGTTAACGCTCTCGCTTCACACGGTGAGGGCCTGGGTTCGATTCCCAGCCAGAGTAGAAACATTGGACGTGTTTCTTTCCACCTGTTGTCTATGTTCCCCATCAGTAAAATGGGTACCTGGGTGTTAGTCGACTGGTGTGGGTCGCATCCTGGGACACTGACCTAAGGAGGCCTGGTCACAGACCGGGCCGCGGGGGCGTTGACCCCCGGAACTCTCTCCAGATAAACTCTCCAGATAAGAGTGTCATCTTGGGCTTGGTCTCCCTAGTTTTGAAGGTTCTCATTATCCATCCTGTCATTTTTCTAGCAGATGCGATTGATACAATGTTATGGTCCTTGAAGGTGAGATCCTCCGACATGATCACTCCCAGGTCTTTGACGTTGGTGTTTCGCTCTATTTTGTCGCCAGAATTTGTTTTGTACTCTGATGAAGATTTAATTTCCTCGTGTTTACCATATCTGAGTAATTTAAATTTCTCATCGTTGAACTTCATATTGTTTTCTGCAGCCCACTGAAAGATTTGGTTGATGTCAGCCTGGAGCCTTGCAGTGTCTGCAATGGAAGACACTATCATGCAGTTCGGGTGTTTATCTGCAAAGGAAGACACGGTGCTGTGGCTGACATCCTTGTTTTGTCGGATATGAGGATGAGGAAAAAGAGGGGAGCGGTACTTCCCTTGTGGAACAGAGTTTTCAGGGTAGCTGCTCGGACTCGTTAGGGTTGGTTGAGGGGAGGGACGGGGGGGCCCCCCCCCCCCCCCCCCCCCCCGTGAATCTAATCAACCAAAAAAAGTTAAAACCCGTGATTCTTTTTATGGGGAATTTAAACCGGGAAAAAACCCAAAAGTTGTTTTTTTAAAGGGGGGGTGGGGCTAACCTTATATGCCGTTTCCCCCCTTCCTCATTTTCCGCTTTTCCCCCTTTATTTTAATTGGCCCCGGTTTTTGGGGCCCAAAAAATTTATGCCCGTGCGCCCTGGGCCCCACCTTTATTTAATCCGTTGCCCCCTGTGTAAGAAAATCCCAAGGGTTTCCGGGTTAGCAAGCCCCTTCAAGCAGGCTTGAAAAAGCCCTTTGAAAGGCCGATGTTTACGTATACGTTCTACATGGCTGCCATACCAGTGTTTCCTGCAGTGGCTTAGTTAAGAAAAATTTAAGAGCATGAAATAATTTTTTGTGGGACCCGGGTTACTAAAATGTAACTTGTGCTATAGTTTAAATGCTGCAGATTTGGGTTTTAATTTTGCAAGAGTAATGCCCGGGAAAAATTTTGAAATCCGGGCCCTGTGGCCCTTAAAAGCCCTAAAGGGCCCTTTCCCTTTGTGGCCCCTTAAGGGACCCCCTTCCCCTATCGTTTTTTTCCCCCCTGTTTTCCATTAGGTATTTTTCCTCCCTT
>NW_026484063.1:0-16001 GCF_026875155.1 Cherax quadricarinatus | reverse complement strand
AAACCTTTAACATAAAACCTTGATTTTCCTCCTCGTCACACAACTTTAAATCATAAAAGCCTTGATGTACTCCTCGTAAACGTCAACTTTATAAATCAAGCCTTGATGTACCCCTCGTCACATCAACATTTCATCAACCCTTTAGATGGTACTCCTCGTCACACAAAAATTTCAACGGAGATAATAACTGGTGGACGTAAGCCTGGTAAAAATCTTGTCCCTTTTATTTTAGTTATCGACTTTTTGATTTTCCCTTGTAACCAGAAAAGAAAAGGTCAAACTTATCTCATAAGTGGACTTCCGCCCTCCCGGCCCTTCCTCGTCAATACTCCCCCCATGCGGGACTCCCGGGTTTCCTTTCCCTTGGTCAATTACTCCCCCCAAGGCTGACCCCCCAGGCCCTTTTCCCGGCCCAAACCCTCCTCCCAGGGCGACTCCCGGGGCCCTTTCCTTTGGGTTAAATACCCTCCCATGCTATTTCCCCGGGTTCCTTCCTTTTGTAAATTATTTCCTCCCTTTGGGGAACTCACCCGGCCCTTTTCCTCGGTCAATACCCTCCCATCCCTGACTCCCGGGTTTCCTTCCTGGGGCAATACTCCTCCCATGTTTCCCCGCCCCTTTTGGCCTTCCCCGTCAATATCCCTCCCATCTGATTTCCCATTGCCTTTCCCTTGGGTTTCAATACTCCCTCCCTTTGCTAAAATTCCCAGGGCCTTTCCTCTTTCAATAATTCCCCCCATGCGACTCCCAGGTCCTTCCTGGGTTTTCAATCCCCTTCCCCCATCCCTGACTCCCAGCCCTTTTTCCCCCGTAAAAACTCCTCCCTTGCTGACCCCGGGTCCTTCCTGGGGCCCAATACTCCCCCTTTGCGACCCCAGGCCCTTTCCTCTCAATACTCCTCCCAAAATTGTTTGGACCCCCAAAAGGCCCTTTCCCCGGGGGTCAAAAACCTCCCCCCCCATGCTGCCCTTCCCAGGTCCTTCCCTCAATACTCCCCCCAAAGGCTGACTCCCGGGTTCCTTCCTGGGTCAATACTCCTCCCATCTGATTTTCCCGGGTCCTTCCTGGGGCAATACTCCCCCCCATGCGACCCCGGGTTCCCCTTTCCGGTCCAAATACTCCTCCCATGCGACCCCCCGGGTTCCTTCCTGGGCCCAATACTCCCCCATGTTTAATCCCATTCCGTCCTTGGCCCAATACCCTCCCATGCGACCCCCCCAGGCCCCTTCCCTTTGGGTAAATTACCCCCTCCCAAGCCATTTCCCGGGCCCCCTTCCTTTCATAAAATCCTCCTCCCCGGGCGACTTCCCAGGGGCCCCCTCCTCGGCCCAATACTCCCCCTTTCGATTTCCCCAGGTCTTCCCGGTAAAATTACTCCCCCCAAAGGGACCCCCGGTTCCTACCTCGGTCAATACCCTCCCCCAACGGGAACCCCGGCCTTTTTCCCTCGGTAAATTTCTCCTCCCATGCGGGACTCCCCAGAATTTCCCCCCGGCCCCAATAATTTCCCTCCCATGCTGACTCCCGGGGGTTCCTTCCTGGGGCCCCAAAAAACCTCTCATTCGATTTTTCCCAGGTCCTTCCTGGGGCCCAATACCCCCTCCCATGCTGACACCCGGCCCCTTTCCCCTCGTAATTTACTCCCCCCATGCGACTCTCAGGAACTTCCTGGGCAATACCCTCCCAGGGCTGACCCCAGCCCCTTCCTCGTCAATACTCCTCTAAAACCCTTGACCCCCCCCATTTCCTTCCTCGGCAATACTCCCCCCCTTTGTTTGACTCCCCGGGCCCTTCCCGGTCAATACCCCTCCCTTTCTGACTCTCGGGAATTTCCCTTTGGGTCAATTCCTCCCATGCTGACTCCCAGGAACTTCCTCGGGGTCAATACCCTCCCTTTCTGTCTCGCCGGGCCTTCCCGGCAATACCCCCCAAATGCTGACTCCCAGGCCCGTCCTGGGTCAATAACCTCCCCATGAAAGGACCCCCCAGGCCCTTCCTCGTCAATACCCTCCCATGCGACTCTCGGGAATTTCCCTCGCCCAATACTCCTCCCATGGATTTTCCCAGGCCCCTTTCCTGGGGTAAATTACCCCCCCCTGCTAAACTAAACAGGCCCTTTTCCTGGGCCCCAATACTCCCCCCATGCTGACTCCCAGGTCCTTCCTGGGCAAAAATCCCTCCCATCCCGACCCCCAGGCCCTTCCTAAATTCAAATACCCCCTCCCATTTTGACTCCCGGGGCCCTTTCCCCGGGTAAATCCCCTCCCTTCCCTGATTTCCCGGGCCCTTTCCCCTGGGCCCAAATTTACTCCTCCCTTTGCGGGACTCCAAGGCCCCCCTTTGGGGTTCAATACTCCTCCCTGCTGACCCCAAAGGGCCCTCCTCTTCAAAAAACTCCTCCCACACTACTCTGGGCCCTCCTCGGTGTCTCCCCCCCACACTGCCCTCTGGGACACCCGGTGTCCCCTCCCACACTGACTCGGGCCCACCCTTGGGTGACTCCCCCCCACACTGCTTTTGGGACATCATCGGTGCCCCCCTCCCCCTGACCCCCCTGGAAAACCTGGGTGTTCTCCCCCCTACTGCCCTTGGGGGCCCTCATGGGTTCTCCCTCC
This sequence comes from Cherax quadricarinatus, assembly GCF_026875155.1. Lineage (NCBI taxonomy): Eukaryota > Metazoa > Arthropoda > Malacostraca > Decapoda > Parastacidae > Cherax > Cherax quadricarinatus. The sequence continues at coordinate 13,386 of NW_026484063.1, read as the reverse complement.
CCCCCTTGACTCGGGGACATCCTCAGGTCCCCTCCCACACTGAATTTGGGGTAAAACCCCGGGTGTCTCCCCCCACACTGACCCGGGGGCCCTTCCCCTCTTTTCTCCTCCCACACTGACCCCCTGGAATCTTCGTGTCCCCTTCCCACCTACTTTTTGGGACATCCTCGGTGCCCTCCTCCCACACTGACTTTTGGACATCCCTTTTCTCCCCTCACACTAAACTCTGGGCCCATCCCTGGTGTCTCCTCCCACACTGACTCGGGCATCCTCGGTTTCCCTCCCAAACTGACTCGGGGACATCCTGGGGTTCTCCCCCACACTGACCTGGGACACCTGGGTGTCCTCCTCCCCACATTTTCTCGGGAAAATCCCGGTGTCTCCTCCCACACAAACCCCGGGGACCCCCCTCGGGGTCTCCCCCTCACACTGACTGGGGCATCCCTTTTCTCCTCCCACACTGACTCTGGACTTTCCTCGTTGTCCCTCCCACATTTCCCTGGGGACACCTCGGTGTTTTCCCTCCCACACGACCTGGGACATCCTCGGTGTCTCCTCCCACACTGACTCTGGAAAATCCTCGGTTCCTCCCCTCACTGACTCTGGGACATCCTCGTTGTCTCCTCCCACACTGACCTGGGGACATCCTGGGTGTCTCCTCCCACATGATCTGGGACATCCTCGTGTCTCCTCCCACACTGACTCTGGGACTCTCGGTGTCTCCTCCCACACTGACTCTGGGACATCCTCGGTGTCTCCTCCCCACTGACTCTGGGACATTCCTCGTTTTCTCCCCCACACTGACTCTGGGACATCCTGGGTGTCTCCTCCCACACTGACTCTGGACACCCTGGGTGTTTTCCTCCCACACTGACTCTGGGACATCCTCGGTGTCCCCCCTCACACTGACTCTGGGAACATCCTCGGTGCCCTCCTCCCACACTGACTTTTGGTACCCCTCGGTGTCTCCCCCACACTGACTCGGACATCCTCGGGTCTCCTCCCACACTGACTCTGGGACAATCCTCGGTGTCTCCTCCCACACTGACTCTGTGACACCCTCGGGTCTCCTCCCCCACACTGACTCTGGGACATCCTCGGTGTCTCCTCCCACACTGACTCTGGACATCCTCGGTGTCTCCTCCCAAACTGACTCTGGGACTTTCCTCGGTTTTCTCCTCCCACACTGACTCGGGAACATCCTCGGTGTCTCCTCCCACACTGACTCTGGAATCCTCGGTGTCTCCTCCCACACTGCTCGGGGACATCCTGGGTGTCTCCCCACACGGACTCGGGGACATCCTCGGTGTCTCCCCCCACACGGGACTCTGGGCACAACCTCGTGTTCCTCCCACACTGACTCTGGGACATCCTCGGTGTCTCCTCCCACATGACTCTGGGACATCCTCGGTGTCTCCTCCCACACTGACTCTGGGACATCCTCGGTGTCTCCTCCCACACTGACTCTGGGACATCCTCGGTGTCTCCTCCCACACTGACTCTGGGACATCCTCGGTGTCTCCTCCCACACTGACTCTGGGACATCCTCGGTGTCTCCTCCCACACTGACTCTGGGACATCCTCGGTGTCTCCTCCCACACTGACTCTGGGAGAGTACTGACCACGTCTAAGACCTTTATTTACGACTGCCTAATAACTTCAGGATGTTAAGGACTCACGCTTAAATCGAATATGAGACGGAACTGAGATTTATAAAACTGACTGTTGAGGAGAGTATTGTTAAGTCTGAAGAGTTATGTTCGAATTTAGTTTAATGAGGTTGTATGATAGTTAGAATGTTAGGATGTAGAGTATTAGAATGTTAGAATGTAGTAGATGTTAGATTGGTTGGTAAGATTAGAATGTTAGAATGTTAGGATATTAGTGTATTAGAATGTTAGAATATTAGAATGTTAGAATGTTAAGATGTTAGAGTATTAGAATCTTAGGATGTTAGAGTATTAGAATGTTAGGATGTTAGAGTATTAGAATGTTAGAATGTTAGAATGTTAGGATGTTAGAATGTTAGAATGTTAGAATGTTAGGATGTAGAGTATTAGAATGTTAGAATGTTAGAATGTTAAGATGTTAGAGTATTAGAATGTTAGGATGTTAGAGTATTAGAATGTTAGGATGTAGGATGTTAGAATGTTAGATGTTAGAGTAGTGTTAGAATGTTAGAATGTTAGGATGTTAGAATTTAGAATGTTAGATGTTAGATTTAGAGTTATTAGAATGTTAGGATGTTTAGAATGTTAAGTTAATGTTAGAGTTAGATGTTAGAATGTTAGGATGTTAGGTATAGAAGTTATTAGATGTATTAGAATGTTAGAATGTTAGGATGTTAGATGTTAGGTTGTTAGAATGTTATTATGTTAGAATGTTAGGATGTTAGAATGTTAGGATGTTAGTGTATTAGAATGTTAGAATGTTAGAATAATAGAATGTTAGAATGTTAGGATGTTAGAATGTTAGGTTGTTAGAATGTTATTATGTTCGAATGTTAGGATGTTAGGATGTTAGAATGGTAGAATGTTAGGATGTTAGAGTGTTAGAATGTTAGAATGTTAGAATATTAGAATGTTAGGATGTTGGAATGTTAGGATGTTAGGATGTTAGAATGTTAGAATGTTAGGATGTTAGAGTATTAGAATGTTAGAATGTTAGGATGTTTGAATGTTAGAATGTTAGGATGTTAGACTGTTAGACTGTTAGAATGTTAGACTGTTAGAATGTTAGAATGTTAGAATGTTAGAATGTTAGGATGTTAGGATGTTAGACTGTTAGAATGTTAGAATGCTAGGATGTTAGAATGTTAGGATGTTAGAATGTTAGGATGTTAGACTGTTAAAATGTTAGGATGTTAGAATGTTAGAATTTTAGGATGTTAGACTGTTAGAATGTTAGGCTGTTAGAATGTTAGAATGTTAGAATATTAGGATGTTAGAATGTTAGGATGTTAGAATGTTAGGATGTTAGACTGTTAGAATGTTAGGATGTTAGAATGTTAGAATGTTAGAAAGTTAGGATGTTAGAATGTTAGGATGTTAGACTGTTAGAATGATAGAATGGTAGAATGTTAGGATGTTAGAATGTTAGGATGTTAGGATATTAGAATGTTAGGATGTTAGAGTGTTAGAATGTTTGAATGTTAGGATGTTAGACTGTTAGAATTTTAGGATGTTAGAATGTTAGGATGTTAGACTGTTAGAATGTTAGAATGGTAGAATGTTAGGATGTTAGAATGTTAGAATGTTAGAATGTTAGGATGTTAGAGCGTTAAAATGTTAGACTGTTAGAATGTTAGAATGCTAGAATGTTAGGATGTTAGAATGTTAGAATGTTAGAATGTTAGAATGTTTGGATGTTAGACTGTTAGAATGTTAGAATGTAGAATGGTAGAATGTTAGGATGTTAGAATGTTAGGATGTCAGAATGTTAGAATGTTAGGATGTTAGAGAGTTAAAATGTTAGACTGTTGGAATATTAGAATGCTAGAATGTTAGGATGTTAGAATGTTAGTATATTAGAATGTTAGCATGTTAGAATGTTTGGATGTTAGAGTGTTAGAATGTTAGGATGTTAGACTGTTAGAATGTTAGAATGTTAGGAAGTTAGGATGTTAGACTGTTAGAATGTTAGAATTGTAGAATGTTAGGATGTTGGAATGTTAGGATGTTAGAATGTTAGAATGTTAGGATGTTAGAATGTTAGAATGCTAGAATGTTAGGATGTTAGAATGTTAGGATATTAGAATGTTAGAATGTTAGAATGTTAGAATGTTTGGATGTTAGGATATTAGAATGTTAGAATGTTAGGATGTTAGAATGTTAAGATGTTAGAATGTTAGAATGTTAGAATGTTTTAATGTTAGAATGTTAGAATGTTAGAATGTTAAGATGTTAGAATGTTATAATGTTAGAATGTAAGGATGTTAGGAGGTTGGGATATTAGAATGTTAGAGTGTTAAGATGTTAGGATGTTAGAATATTAGAATGTTAGGATGTTAGGATGTTAGGATGTTAGAATGTTAGTATGTTAGAATGTTAGGATGTTAGGAGGTTAGGATGTTAGAATGTTAGAATGTTAAAATGTTAGGGTGTTAGAATGTTTGAATGTTAGAATGTTAGAATGTTAGAATGTTAGGGTGTTAGAATGTTAGAATGTTAGGATGTTAGAATGTTAGAAAGTTAGAATGTTAGAATGTTAGGGTGTTAGGATGTTATGAATGTTAGGGTGTTAGAATGTTAGAATGTTAGATGTTAGAATGTTAGGGTTGATTAGGATGTTAGAATGTTAGGGTGTTTAGGATATTAGAAAGTTAGAATGTTCGAATGTTAGAATGTATTGTACCAAAGATTAGGTAAAAACAGAGGAGAAAGGCGTAGGGATAATATAAGTGATTATTTCAAAGGAATTATTTTTAGCCGCTACGAAACACATGATAAATAGGTTCTTCCAACTTCCATAAAGTTGAATGTTGTGGAACAGAAATTGTCCCTAAACGAACTGAAGTAGCCAGTGCTTGGGAACCAGTCTGTTACCTGCTTCCAGAGTGGCACTACGAAGGGACACAACTTGACGTACAGGTGACTTGGAAAGAATCGGTACTGCTTCCAGGTGGCATTTCTGAAGGGACACAACTTGAAGTAACAGGTGCTTGGAACAGTTGGTACCGGCTTACCAGGGGGCACTTGAAGGGACACAATTGAAGTACCCGGTGCTTGGAAAACAGTTGGTACCTGCTTCCCAGGTGGCACTCTGATAGGGACACACTTGAAGTACCCAGGTGCTTGGAACAGTCTGGTTCTGTGTCCCAGGTGGCCACTCTGAAGGGACATAAACTTGAAGTACCAGGTGCTAGGAACAGTCTGGTACTGTTCCCAGGGTGGCACTCTGAAGGAAACAACTTGAAGTACCATGTGCTGGGAAAAGTTGGTACCTGCTTCCCCGTGGCGCTCTGAAGGGAACAACTTGAAATACCCAGCGTGTAGGAACAAAAAAAAAAAAACAGTCTGGTACCTGTTCCTGGTGGCACTCTGAAGGGACACAACTTGAAGTACCCCAGGGTGCTGTGGAACAGTCTGGTTCCTGCTTCCAGGTGCGCTCTGAAAGGGACACAACATTGAAGTACCCAGGTGCCTTGGAAAAACCAGTCTACGGTACCGGCTCTCCACGTTTGGCACTCTGGAAGGGGACACAACTTGAAGTACCAAGGTGCTTGGAACAGTCTGGTACCTGCATCCCAGGTGGCACTCTGAAGGGGGACACCAACTTGAAGTACCCAGGTGGCTTGGAACACGTCTGTACCTGCTTCCCAGGTGGCGCTCTGAAGGGACACAACTTTGAAGTACCCAGGTGGCTTGGAACAGTCTGTTACCTTGCTTCCCAGGTGGACCTTGAAGGGACAACAATTGAAAAGTACCCAGGGGGCTTGGAACGGTTCTGGTACTGATTCGGTGGCACTCTGAAGGGACACAACTTGACAGTACCCAGTGCTTGGAACAGTTTCTGATACCTGCTCCCAGGTGTCACTCCTGAAGGGACACAACTTGAAGTACCAGGTGCTTGGAACAGTCTGGTACCTGCTTCAGGTGGCACTCTTGAAGGGACACAACTAGATGTACCAGGTGCTAGGACGTCTGGTACCTGCTTCCCAGGTGGCATCTGAACGGGACACAACCTTGAAAGTACCCAGTGCCTGGATACAGTCTGGTTCCTTGCTTACCAGGTGGCACCTAAGGGACACACTTGAAGTACAGTGCTTGGAACAGTTGGTGGTACTGCTCCCCAGGGGTGGCACTTGAAGGGGACACAACTTGAAGTACCCAGAGAGCTTGGAACAGTTCTGGTACCTTCCCAGGTCATTGAAGGGACAAATTGAAGTCCCAGGGCTTGGAACAGTCTGGTACCTGCCCCCGGTGGCATCTGGGGACAAAAATTGAAGTACCAGGTGCTTGGCATTTGGGGGCCCTGTTCCCCGGGGCACTCTGAGGGCCCCAAAATTTGAAGTCCCCAGGTGTTGGAACTTTCGGTACCTGCTCCCAGGTGGACTTGAAGGGACACAACTTGAAGACCGGTGCTTGGAACGCTGGTACCTGCTTCCCGGGGGCCTCTAAAGGGACACAATTTGAAGTCCCAGGTTTGGACGTTTTGGTCCCTGCTTCCCAGTGGCCTCTAAAGGGGGAAAAAACTTGAAGTACCGGGTTTGGGAAACAGTTGGTCCCTGCTTCCGGGGGCCCTTCTAAAGGGACCAAAACTTGAAGCCCAGGTTTTTTGGAACAGTCTGGTCCCTGCTTCCGGGTGGCCTTAAAGGGGGAAAAAAACTTGAAGTCCCCAGGTGCTTGGAACAGTCTGGGTACTGCCCCCCAAAGGGGGCCTTAAAGGGAACAACTTGAAATACCAGGTGCTTGGAACAGTCGGGTTTCCTGTTTCCCCAGGGGCATCTGAGGGAACAACTTGAATTTTACCAGGTGTTGGAACAGTCTGGTACCTGCTCCCCGGTGGCACTCTGAAGGGGAACAACTTGAAGTCCCGGGTTTTGTTGGAACAGTCTGGTCCCTGTTCCCAGGTGGCACTCGGAAGGGACACAACTTGAAGTCCCCCCCAGGTGTTGGAACAGTCTGGTCCTGCCCCCCCGGTGGCACTTGAAGGGACACAACTTGAAGTCCGGGTGCTTGGAACAGTCTGGTACCGTTTCCCAGGTGGCCTCTGAAGGGACAACTTGAAGTACCCAGGTGTTTGGGAACGTCGGTACCTGCTTCCCGGTGGCCTCTGAAGGAACAAATTAGTACCCGGGCTTGGAAAACGTCTGGTACCTGCCCCAGGGGCTCTGAGGGACAAACTTGAATTTCCCAGGTGTTGGGAAACGTTGGTACCTGTTCCAGGGGGCCCTCTGAAGGGCCCCAAACTTGAGTACCCAGGTGCTTGGAACGTTGGTCCCTGTTTCCCAGGTGGCCTCTAAAGGGACCAAAATTGAAGTACCCAGGGCTTGGAACAGTTTGGTACCTGTTCCAGGTGGCCTTGAAGGGACAAAAACTTGAAGTCCCCAGGTGCTTGGGAACAGTTGGTTCCCTGCTTCCCAGGTGGCCCTGAAGGGACAAAAACTTGAAGTCCCGGGTGCTTGGAACAGTCTGGTACCGCTTCCCCAGGGGGCACTCTAAAGGGACACAATTTGAAGTCCCCAGGGGGCTTGGAACGGTTGGTACCTGTTTCCCCAGGGGATCTGAAGGGAAAAATTTGAAGTCCCAGGTGTTTTGGAACGTCTGGACCTGCTCCCGGTGGCACCTAAAAGGGACACAACTTGAAGTACCAGGTGCTTGGAACATCTGGTACCTGCTTCCCAGGGGGCCTCTAAAGGGACACAACTTAAGTACCAGGTGTTTGGGAACAGTCTGGTCCCTGCCCCCCAGGGGATCTGAAGGGAACAATTTGAAGTCCCCGGGTGTTTGGAAAAATTTTTGGTTTCCTGCCCCCCAGGTGGACTTGAAGGGACACAACTTAAGTCCGGGTTGGAAACAGTCTGGTCCCTGCCCCCCGGGTGGCACTCAAAGGGACAAAATTTAAAGAAACCCCAGGTGTTTGGGAACAGTCTGGTACTGTTCCCAGGGGCACTCTGAAGGGACACAACTTGAAGTACCCAGGGTTGGAACGTCTGGTCCTGTTTCCCCCGGTTGGCATCGAAGGGACCAACTTAAAGTACCGGGTGCTTGGAACAGTCTGGTCTGCTCCCAGGTGGCACTCTGAGGGAAACAAACTTGAAGTACCCAGGGTTTGGGAAACAGTCTGGTCCCTGTTTCCAGGTGGGCCTCTAAAGGGGAACAATTGGTTTACCAGGTGCTTGGAACATCTGGTCCCTGCCCCCCAGGGGGCACTCGAGGGACCAATTGAAGTCCCCAGGGCTTGGAAAGTTGGTACCTGCTTCCCAGGTGGCACTTGAAGGGACAAATTGAATTCCCAGGTGTTTGGGAAACGTCTGGTACCTGTTCCGGTGGCACTGAGGGACACAACTTAAAGTCCCCAGGTGCTTGGAACAGTCTGGTATGTTTCCCCAGGGGGGACCTGGGGGGGGACCAAACTTGAATTTTCCCAGGTGCTTGGAACATTTTTGGTCCCCTTTTTCCCAGGGGGAAAACCTGAAGGGACACAACTTGAAGTCCCAGGTGTTGGAAAAAAGTTGGTACCTGTTCCCAGGTGGCCTGAAGGGACACAATTTGAAGTACCGGTGTTGGAAAACAGTCGGGTACCTGTTCCCGGGTTTGGCACTCTAAAGGGGACACAATTGAAGTACCAGGTGCTTGGAACAGTCTGGTACCTGTTCCCAGGTGGCCTCTGAAGGGACACAAACTTAAAGTACCCAGGTGCTTGGACAGTCTGGCCCTGTTTTCCAGGTGGCATTGAAGGGACCAATTTGAAGTCCCCGGTGCTTGGAACAGTCTGGGTACCGGGGTCCAAAGGTGGCACTCTGAAGGGACACAATTGAAGAAACCCAGGTGCTTGGGAAACAGTCTGGAAAACCGGTTCCCAGGTCCCCCCCCCCCCCCCCCCCCCGGCCCCCCCCACCCCCCAAACCACCCCCCCCCTTTCCCCCCCCTGAAGGGACCAATTGAAGTACCCGGGTGTTGGGAAAGTTGGTTGCTTCCAGGTGGCCTTGAAGGGGGACACAACTAAATTCCCGGTGCTTGGACAGTCTGGTACCTGCTCCCGGTGGCCTCTAAAGGGACACAATTGAAGTACCCAGGTGCTTGGAACAGTTGGTACCTGTTCCCGGGGGCACTCTAAAGGGACACAATTGAAGTACCGGGTTGAGTTTGGTTTCCTGTTTCCCCAGGGGCCTTAAAGGGACAAAAATTGAAGTCCCGGGTTTTGGAACGTTGGTACCTGCTCCCAGGTGGACTTGAGGGAAAACTTGAAGTACCCAGGGTTGGAACATCTGGTACCTGCTTCCCAGGTGGCCTCTAAAGGGGACAAAAAATGAAGACCCAGGGCTTGGAACATTGGTACCTGCCCCCCCAAGGTGGCTTGAAGGGACACAACTTGAAGTCCGGTGCTTGGAACAGTCTGGTACCTGCTTCCCGGGGGGCCTCTGAAGGGAAAAAACTTGAAGTACCCAGGTGCTTGGAACGTTGGTACCTGTTCCCCAGGTGGCATCTGAAGGGACACAATTGAAGTACCCAGGTGTTTGGGAAAACAGTCGGTACTGTTTTCCCCGGGTGGCATTTAAAGGGGGAAAACTTGAAGTCCCAGGTGTTTGGGAACTTTTGGACCTGCTTCCCAGGTCCCTCTAAAGGGACACCTTGAAGTACCCAGGTGTTTTTAAAAGTCTGGTCCCGTTTCCCCGGTGGCACTCTGAAGGGCACAACTTGAAGTACCAGGTGTTGGAAAGTCTGGTACCGCTTCCCAAGGTGGCCTTGAAGGGACACAACTTGAAGTCCCAGGGTTTGGAAACGTCTGGTACCTGTTCCGGGGGATCTGAAGGGACACAACTAAATCCCCGGGTGCTTGGAACTTTTGGTCCCTGCTTCCCGGGTGGCCTCGAAGGGACAAAAATTTTGAAGTCCCCAGGTGCTTGGAACAGTTGGTACCTGTTTCCCCAGGGGCCTCTGGGGGACACAACTTGAAGCCCCAGTGTTTGGGAAAGTCTGGAAACCTGCCCCCCGGTGGCATTTTAAAGGGAAAATTTGAAGTCCCCAGGTGCTTGGAACAGTCTGGTCCTGTTCCCAGGTGGCACTCGAAGGGACACAACTTAAGTACCCAGGTGTTTTGGAAACATTTGGGTACCTGCTTCCCAGGTGGCATCTAAAGGGGGACACAATTTGAAGTACCAGGTGTTTGGGAAACAGTCTGGTCCCCGCTTCCCAGGTGGCCCTCTGAAGGGAAAACTTAAAGTCCCCAGGTGCTTGGAAAGTTTACCTGTTCCAGGTGGCCTTGAAGGGCACAATTGAAGTACCAGGTGCTTGGACGGGCTGGTCCCTGCTTCCCAGGGGCACTCTGAAGGGACAAATTTAAAAACCCGGGTGCTTGGAAAGTCTGGTACCGCTTCCCGGTGGGTTTCTGGGGGGGCCAATTAAAGTACCCGGGGGCTTGGAACATTGGTACCTGCTTCCCGGTGGCCTCTGAAGGGCAAAACTTAAATCCCCAGGGCTTGGAAAAATCTGGTACCTGTTTCCCCAGGTGGCATTGAAGGGACAAATTTGAATCCAGGTGCTTGGAACAGTCTGGTACTGCTCCAGGGGCCTTGGGGGGGAACAACTTGAAGTACCCAGGTGCTTGGAACATCTGGTATGTTCCCAGGGGGGGTTTAAAGGGACACAATTGAAGCCCCGGTGCTTGGACAGCTGGTCCCTGCTTCCCAGGTGGCACTAAAGGGAAACTTGAAGTACCAGGTGCTTGGAACGCTGGTCCCTGTTTCCCAGGTGGCACTTGAAGGACACAATTGAAGTACCCGGTGCGGGAACAGTCTGGTACCCGCCCCCCAGGTGGCATTTAAAGGGGACCAACTTGAAGTACCAGGTGCTTTGGAACAGTCTGGTATGCCCCAGGTGGCCTTGAAGGGAACAACTTGAAGTACCCAGGTGTTGGACGTCTGGACCTGCCCCCCGGGTGGCCTCTGAAGGGACACAATTTGAAGTACCCAGGTGCTTGGAACAGTTGGTACCTGTTTCCCCAGGGCCTCTAAAGGGACACAATTGAATACCCAGGTGCTTGGAACATTTGGTCCTGCTTCCGGGGGTCTAAAGGGGACAAAATTTTGAAGTACCCAGGTCTTGGACTTTGGTCCCCTTTTCCCAGGTGACCTGAAGGGACAAACTTGAGTCCCCAGGTGCGGGGAAAGTTGGTACCGTTCCCCAGGTGGCCTCTGAAGGGACACAACTTGAGTCCCGGTGCTTGGAAAAGTCTGGTCCCTGTTTCCCCGGGTGGATCTGAAGGGCCCAAAATTTGAAGTCCCCCGGGTTTTTGGAAACAGTTGGTTTACCTGCTTCCGGTGGCCTTGAAGGGAAAAACTTGAAGACCCGGGTGCTTGGAAAGTCTGGTACCTGTTCCCAGGTGGATCTGAAGGGACAAACTTAAGTCCCCAGGTGCTTGGAACAGCTGGTCCTGTTTCCAGGTGGCCTTAAAGGGAACAATTAAGTACCCAGGGCTTGGAACAGTCTGGTACCTGTTCCCAGGGGCACTCAAAGGGACCAACTTGAAGTACCAGGTCCCTTGGACAGTCTGGGTACCTGCTTCCCGGTGGCCTTGAAGGGACACACTTGAAGTACCCGGGCTTGGAAACAGTCGGTACCTGCTTCCAGGGGCCTTAAAGGGGGACAAAATGAAGTACCCAGGTGCTTGGAACGTTGGTCCCTGCTTCCCAGTGGCCCTCAAAAGGGAACAATTAATACCAGGTGTTTGAACAGTTGGTCCCTGCTTCCCCGGGTGGGCCTAAAGGGACACAACTTGAGCCGGGTGCTTGGAACGGGTTGGGGTCCCTGTTTCCAGGGGCCTCGAAGGGAACAACTTGAAGTACCCAGGGTTGGAACAGTCTGGTACCTGTTTCCCAGGTGGACTCGAAGGGACAAATTTGAAGCCCAGGTGCTTAAAACAGTCTGGTACCTCTTCCCCAAAGGGGGCATCTAAAGGGGGAAAACCAATTAAAAATTACCCGGTGCTTTGGAACGTCGGTCCCTGCTCCAGGTGGGCACTCTGAAGGGCACAATTAAAGTCCAGGTGTTTGGGCGTCTGGTCCTGTTTCCCCAGGTGGCACTCTAAAGGGAAAATTGAAGTCCCCGGTGTGGAACGTTGGTACCTCCCTTCCCCAGGGGGGCATTTTCTAAAGGGGAAAACTTGAATCCCAGGTCTTGGAAACAGTTGGACCTGCCCCCCCAGGTGGAAATTTTGAAGGGACACAACTTGAAGTACCCAGGTGCGGAACAGTCTGGGTACCTGCTTCCCAGGTGGCCTCTGAAGGGACAAAACTTAAAGTCCCAAGGTGTTGGACAGTCTGGTACCTTTTCCCCAGGTGGACTTGAAGGGACACAACTTGAAGTCCCCAGGTGTTTGGAACAGTTTACCTGCCCCCGGGGCCTTTTTTTTTTTTTTTTTTGGGGGGGGGGGGGGGGGGGGCGGGTTTTGGGAACAGTCTGGCCCCTTTCCCAGGTGGCTCTAAAGGGAAACAACTTGAAGAAGGGGAAATTTTTCCCCCAGGGGGCCAAAAAATTATTTTGGAACAGTCGGTACCTGTTCCCAGGGGGGGCCTTGAGGGACACACTTGAAGTACCCGGGGCTTGGAAAACAGTCTGGTACCTCTTCAAGGGTGGCCTCTAAAAGGGACACAACTTAAAAAGTCCCAGGTGTTTGGAAACAGTTGGTACCTGTTTCCCAGGGGGCCTTAAAGGGACCAACTTTAAAGTACCCAGGTGCTTGGAAAGTTTTGGTACCGTTCCCAGGTGGCCTCAAAGGGACACACTTGAAGTACCCGGGTGCTTGGAACAGTTGGGTCCTTTCCAGGTGGCACAAAAGGGAACAACTTAAATACCCAGGTGTTTGGGAACAGCGGTACCGCCCCCAGGGGCACCGAAGGGACACAATTTGATTTCCCAGGTGCTTGGAAACAGTCTGGTACCTCCCTTCCCGGGGGCATCGAAGGGACAAAACTTGAAGTCCCCCGGGTGTTGGAACGTCTGGTACCGTTCCCAGGTGGCATTAAAGGGACACAACTTAAAGTACCCAGGTCTTGGAACGTTGGTACCTGTTCCCCATGGCCTCAAAGGGCAAAACTTAAAGTACCCGGGTGCTTGGAACGTCGGTACCTGTTTCCCGGTGGCACTTGAAGGGACAAAAATTTAAAAGTACCCAGGTCCCTTGGAACAGCTGGTACCTGTTCCCAGGGGCATAAAGGGACACAACTTAAAAGTACCCAGGTGCGGGAAAATCTGGTACCTGTTTCCCCGGTGGCATCTGAAGGGACACAACTTAAAATTTACCCAGGGGCTTGGAACGTTTTGGTACCCTGCCCCCCCATGGCCTCTGAAGGGACACAATTTTAAATTTTACCCAGGTGCTTGGAACAGTCGGTCCTGCTTTTTCCCAGGGGCATTTAAAGGGGACACAACTTAAGTCCGGGTGTTTGGGGAACAGTTGGTACCTGCTTCCCAGGGGCACTCTAAGGGCACCCCTTAAAAGTCCCATGCTTGGAACATCGGGTCCTCTTCCGGGTGGCACTCTGAAGGGACACAACTTGAAGTCCCCCAGGGCTTGGAAACCCTTCGGTCCCTGCTTCCCAGTGGACTCTGAAGGGACAAAACTGAAGTACCAGTGCTTGGAACAGTTGGTTCCTCTTCCCTTTGGCCCTGAAGGGGACACAACTTGAATTTCCAGGGTTGGAACAGTTGGTACCGCTCCCCA
>NW_026484057.1:0-10308 GCF_026875155.1 Cherax quadricarinatus | reverse complement strand
GGAAAATGGCAGAAGGTGGTGTCGGGGAGTGGAAGGGGATGGTGGGAGGTGGTGCCGTGGAGTGGTAGGGGATGGCGGGAGGTGGTTGTCGGGGAGTGGTTTGGGGGGATGGTGGGAGGGGGGTGTCGGGAAGTGGTAGGGGATGGCGGGAGGTGGTGTCGGGGAGTGGTGGGGAATGGCGGAACTTGGTGTCGGGATTGGTAGGGATGGTGGGGGGTGGTGACGGGGAGTGGTAAGGGATGGTGGGAGGTGGTGTCGGGGGTTGTAGGGGATGGAGGGAGGTTGGTGTTGGTGAGTGGTGGGGGATGGCGGGAGGGGTTTGTCGAGGATTGGTGGGATGGTGGGAGGTGGTGTTGGGGGTGGAGAGGTGGCGGGGTGGTGTGGGATGTAGGGGATGGTGGGGGTGGTGCAGGGAGTGGCAGGGGATGGCGGAGGTGGTGTCGGGGGTGGTAGGGTTTGGGTTTGGGAGTGGTGTCGGGGAGTGGTTGGGGATGGCAGAGGTGGTGTCGGGGAGTGTGTTAGTGGAATGGGGGAAAGTTGGTGTTGGGGAGTGGGGAAAGGGGATTGGCGGGGGGTGGTGCCGGGGAGTGGCAGGGGATGGCAGGGAGGTGGTGTCGGGGAGTGGTAGGGGATGGCGGGAGGTGGTGTCGGGGAGTGGTAGGAGATGGCGAGAGGTGGTGTCCGGGAGTGGTAGGGGATGGCGGGAGGTGTTGTCGGGGAGTGGTAGGGGATGGCGGGAGGTGGTGTCGGGGAGTGGTAGGGGATGGCGGGAGGTGGCGTCGGGGAGTGGTAGGGGATGGCGGGAGGTGGTGTCGCGAGTGGTAGGGGATGGTGGGAAGTGGTGTCGGGGAGTGGTAGGGGATGGCGGGGGGTGGTGTGGGGGTGGAAAGGGAAATGGTGGGAGGTGTTGTCGGGGAGTGGTAAGGGATGGTGGGGGTGGTGTGGGGGTGGTAGGGGATGGTGGGAGGTGGTGTCGGGGAGTGGTAGGGGATGGCGGGAGGTGGTGTCGGGGAGTGGTAGGGGATGGTGGGAGGTGGTGTCGGGGAGTGGAAGGGGATGTCGGGAGGTGTGCGGCAGGGTAGGGATAGGGGTGGTTGATGTAGAGGATGGTGGTTGTCGGGAGTCGTGGAGATGGGGATGGTGCGGGAAGTGGTGCGGCGGAGTGGTATGGGGATGGCAGGATGGTACTAGGCGTCGAGGAAGTTGGTACGGGGCAGAGGTGGTGTAGTGGAGTGGTAGAGGATGGCGGGAGGTGGTGTCAGAGAGTCGTAGGAGATGGCTATGGAAGTGGTGTCGGGGAGGGTAGGGAAAGGCGGAAGGTGGTGTCGGGGAGTGGAGGGGATGTGCTAGGTGGCGTGGGATATGAGTGGTAGGGATGGCGGGAGGTGGATCGGGGAGTGGTAAGGGATGGCGGGAGGTGGTGTCGCAGAGTGGTAGGGGATGGTGGGAAGTGGGTCGGGAGGGTAGGAAATGGCAGAGGTGGATGTCGGGGAGTGGATAGGGGATGTCAGGAGGTGGTGTGCGGTGAGTGGTAGAGGATGGCAGGAGTGGTGTCGGGGAGTGGTAGGGGAGTCGGGAGGTGGTGTCGGGGAGTGAGTAGGGATGAAGGGAGGTGGTGTCGAAGATTGGTTAGGGGATGGCGCGGAGGTGGTGTCGGGGAGTGGAGGGATGGCAGGAGGTGGTGTCGGGGAGTGGTAGGGGATGGGCGGAGGGTGGTTGTCGGGGAGTGGTAGGGAATGGCAGGGATGGTGGTGTGGGGAGTGGTAAGGGATGACGTGGAAGTGGTTGTCGAAGATTGGTAGGGATGGCAGGAGGGTGGTGTCGGGGAAGTGGTAGGGATGGCGAGAGGTGGTGTCGGGGAGTGTAGGGGATGCGGGAGGGGTGGTGCGGGAGTGGTAGGGATGGTGGAGGTGGTGTCGGGGAGTGGTAATGGGTGGTGGAGGTGGTGTCTGGGAGTGGTAGGGGATGGTGGGAGGGTGGTGTCGGGGAGTGGTAGGGATGGCAGGATGGTGTCGGGAGTGGTAGGGGATGGGGGAAGGTGGTGTTGGGGAGTGGTATGGGATGGAGGAGGTGGTGTCGGGGAGTGGTAATGGATGGTGGGAGGTGGTGTCGGGAAGTGGTAGGGGATGGTGGGAGGTGGTGTCGGGGAGTGGTAGGGGATGGTGGGAGGTGGTGTCGGGAGTGGTAGGGGATGGTGGGAGGTGGTGTCGGGGGAGTGGTAATGGGGTGGTGGTGGTGGTGTGGGGGAGTGGTAGGGGATGGCGGGAGGTGGTGTCGGGGAATTGTAGGGGATGCGGGAGGTGGTGTCGGGGAGTGGGTTAGGGGATGGCAGGGAGGTGTCGGGGAGTGGTAGGGGATGGCGGGAGGTGGTGTTGGGGAGTGGTAGGGGATGGGAAGGAGGTGGTGTCGGGGTGTGGTAGGGAATGGTGGGGGTGGTGTCGGGGGTGGTGGGGATGGAGTGAGGTGGTGTTGGGGGAGTGTGGTAGGGATTGGTGGGAGGTGGTGTCGGGGGATGGTAGGGGATGGTGGTAGGGTGGTGTCGAGAGTGGTAGGGAATGGGGGGAGGTGGTTGTCGGGGGGGGTGGAAGGGGATGGCGGGAGTGGGTGCCGGCGAGTGGTAGGGGATGGTGGGAGGTGGTTGTCGGGGAGTGGTAGGGAGATGGTCGGGAGGTGGTGGTGTCGGGGGGAGTGGGTAGAGGGAGATGGCGAGAGGTGGTGTCGGTGGGATGAGTTGGTAAGGGATGGCGGGAGGTGGTGTCGGGGGAGTGGTAGGGAGATGGCGAGAGATGGTGTCGAGAGAGTGGTTAGGGGATGGCAGGAGGTGGTGTCGAGGAGTGGTTGGGGATGGCGGGAGGTGGTGTCGGAGGAGTGGTAGGGATGGTGGGAGGTGGTTGTGGGAGTGTGGTAGGGATGGTGGGAGGTGGTGTCGAAGAGTGGTAGGGGATGGCGGGAGGTGGTGTGGGGAGTGGTAGGTGGATGGCGGGGGAGGTGGTGTGTCGGGAGTGGTAGGGGGTGGGGGGAAGGTGGTGTCGGGGAGTGGTAGGGGATGGCGGAAGGTGGTGTCGGAGAGTGGTAGGGGATGGCGGGAGGTGGTGATGGGGAGTGGTAAGGGATGGTGGGAGGTGGTGTGGGGAGAGGTGGTAGGGGATGGCGGGAGGTGGTTGTCGGGGGGGAGTGGTAGGGGATGACGGGAGGTGGTGTCGAAGATTGGTAGGGGATGGCGGGAGGTGGTGTCGGGGAGTGGCAGGGGATGGCGGGAGGTGGTGTCGGGGAGTGGTAGGGGATGGTGGGGGGTGGTGTCGGGGAGTGGTAGGGATGGCGGGAGGTGGTGTCGGGGAGTGGTAGGGATTGGTGGGAAGTGGTGTCGGGGAGTGGTAGGGGATGGTGGGAGGTGGTGTCGGGGAGTGGTAGGGAATGGCGGGAGGTGGTGTCGGGAGTGGAAGGGGATGGTGGGAGGTGGTGACGGGGGGAGTGTGGTAAGGGATGGTGGGAGGTGGTGTGTCGGGGAGTGGTAGGGGATGGCGGAAGGTGGTGTCGGAGATTGGTAGGGGATGGTGGGAGGTGGTGACGGGGAGTGGTAAGGGATGGTGGGAGGTGGTGTCGGGGAGTTGTAGAGGATGGCGTAAGGTGGTGTTGGTGAGTGGTAGGGGATGGCGGGAGGTGGTATCGAGGATTGGTAGGGTATTACAACCTAGCATTTCAAAGGCCTGTTATCCCAGGTGTAATGGGAGCAAAAGAAACACAGCAGAAAAAGTTTAGACTTATATTATCCTTCACCAATTTAGAACAGCAATATGTACACTATGTACAGTAATAAGTATAGTGCACGTCACGGTAAGCAAGGCAGAAATAGAAGCCACAAGATAGCAGACCGTGCTCAACCAGCTCTAGAATGAGAATGACAAGGGCAGACAGGAGAGCGGTATCCACATAACCTCTGCGATTGCCAATCCCACCTTCTTATTGGCTAGAACCTGGTCACTAGTTGAACGATGGGGCCCCATCACCAACTCTTAGCAACCTGGTTCGCTGGTTGGGGGAGATAGCCTGTAAATGAGGGTGTGTCATGCGCCGAATAAAGGTTACGTACTCTTTGCATGCCACACCCCCACCCCCGAGAAGGCTCAGGATTAGGCTGCCACCTCCCAGTGGTAACCGTGCCGCCATGGCACAAAATAATGGGACCGCCTATCCTCTCCACCATCCAACTCTTAGATAGAGCTCAGCTTTCCTAGTGACCAAAAGCCAAACCTAAACTCAGAGCGAGACAGCAGTCAGATAGGCCAACATTGGTCCAAGATACAAGCGGACGGTAGCCCGTATCCCCTCACTAAAAAAAAAAACCCCCCATCAGGGGATAAAAAAAAGAGCTTGGGAAAGGGGGTTACCACAAATACATCCTAACCTAAATAAATATTAAAATAGACTCTTGACAAGAGTCTGCCAACACATTTTCTTTGCCGGCAAAATATATTTAATTTTTATGTTGTAGGGCTGCAACCTGAGCGTCCAACGCATAAGCCTTGTGTTGTGATTCTTCATGGCTTGGAGATAGACTAACGGGTTGTGATCACTGTAGACTGTGACCACCTGCGATGTCTGGCCCACATAAACATCGAAAATGCTCCAAAGCCAGTACCAGCGCGAGGGCTTCTTTTTCAATGGTAGAGTAAGCTCTCTGATGTGGCTGGAACTTGGCTGAAAAATATGCGATTGGCTGCAGCTCCTTGTTCCGATTTGTAATAGTACTGCCCCAACCCAGACTCACAAGCATCAACCTGTAATGAAAAAGGTTTTGGAGAAGTCTGGAGACAGGAGAATGGGTGCAGAGCACAATAATCTTTTTGCTTTATTAAAAGCAGTGTGTTACAATCTGAAGTCCAAATAAAGGGAACTTTATGACTGGTAAGAGAGGTAAGAGGGGCTACAATATTGAGAAATTCTTACAGAATCTTCTGTAAAATCCGATCATGCCTAGGAAACGTTGAAGAGATTTCCTATCATGGGGAACTGGATATTCTTTAATCGAAAGAACTTTAGCAAGTTTAGGTTGCAACATTACCACTACCTACTTCATGGCTAGAAAAGTGACAGTGGCCTGGCCAAAGGAAGATTTAGATAAATTAACTGTTAATGGGAATTCTTAAGGTCTCAAACAGATCTTTAAGTCTAAGTAGGTGTTGATCCCAAGTATCAGACACCACAACAATATCATCTAGGTATGCTGCCGTTGCCTTCAAGTCCTTAATAGCCTGATGGATGAGTTTCTGGAATGAAGAGGGGAATTTTTCATTCCGAAGGGGGTAACTGTATACTGATAATGACCTCCTGGAATTACGAAGGCAGAGATTTCCTTCGCCTTATCTGTCAAAGGTACCTGATAGTAACCTTTAAGGAGATCTAATTTGGACACAAAAGTAGCCTTACCCACAAAGTCAATTACGTCATCCAGAGAGGAAGAGGGTAAGCATCTGTAATTGTGACTCGTTCACTTTACGGTAGTCTGTGCACATACGAAAAACCTCCATCAGCCTTTTTTACTAGGATGCACGGTGAAGCCATGGACTAGATGACTCCTCCACTAAACCATGTTCTAACAAGAAGTCTACTTCCTGCTGAAGTAGCCTTTGCTTTTCAGGATTAGCTCTGTAGGGGGAGAGTTTTAATTGGTTTAGATTTTCCCACATCTACATCATGGTTAACCTAACGTACATTTTTTCGGCACATCCGAAAAAATATTAGGATATGACTGTAGAAGCTCAGTTAAATTGGTTGCTTGTATTTCAGATAATCCATCCATTAACGGGCTAGGATCCTTGAGGAGGACAGAATTTGAAAGTTTAGTATTAATTTCAGAGTTTAGAGTGCAAAGAGTCAGAGTCGTCCTCAGAGGTAGAGGACAGAGTCATTACTGGGACTTTATCTGGTGTATGAAAGGCCTTGATTTGATTAATGTGGTAAGTTTTTGTTTTTGAGGTCTTATCAATGGGAGCTACCACATAATTTAAATCAGATAATCTACTTACTATCTGCATAGGTCCCGTAAATCTAGCTTTCAAGGTGTGGCCAGGTATAGGTTCCTGCACCAACACCTTGTCTCCTGGATGGAAGGAGCAGAATTGTGCACTTCTGTCATACCTCTGTTTCATCTTACTTTGAGCTGTCTTTAGGTTAGCCTTGGCTAACTCACGTGCCACCTGCAACCTTGAAGATGGGTTGTAGAGTGCTGAGCTTACGTCTTCTCCCATCCATCCTTCTTTGAGCACCCGAAGAGGACCTCGTACATTGTGCCCAAAGATCAGCTCAAACGGACTATACCCTGTAGACTCTTGCACCGTCTCTCTTACTGAGAACATCAACAAAGGTAGTGATTCATCCCAGTCTGTAGGAAAGTGCATGCAAAAACTTCTCATCATTGTTTTTAATGTTTGGTGGAATCTTTCCAAGGCGCCTTGGGACTGAGGGTGATAGGCAGTGGATAAGTTGTGAATTATCCCTAACCTAGTTAATACTTCCCTAAATGCTTTGGCAGTGAAGTTAGTACCTTGATCACTTTGTATAGTTTTAGGAATGCCAAAACAAGAAATGAATTTTGTTAAAGCTTTGAGAATAGCTTTAGTATTGATACTACGCATAGGGATTGCTTCAGGATATCTGGTTACTTTATCCATAATTGTAAATAAATACTGGTTTCCAGACTTTGACTTAGGTAGTGGACCTACACAATCTATAATTAAATCTGCAAAAGGTTCTCCATCAGCAGGTATGGGTTGGAGAGGTGCAGGTTTAATGGAATGTCCAGGTTTTCCAACTTGCTGACATTCTCGGCAACACCTAATATGATTCTTCACATCTTTCTTTAATTTTGGCCAATAAAATTCTTTTGTGATTCTATACAAGGTTTTTGTAATTCCTAAGTGACCTCCTAATGACGTATTATGAGCTATATTTAATATCTGAGGTCTATACTTGGTTGGAACCACTAACCTGTCGTATAATTGCCGGCCCTCTATCTCCTTACCAGTCTCAGTGCAGACCAAATAATCATTTTTAACTTCATACTTGACTGGATGACCCAAAGAGGATTTACCCATGGCTACCTCAAAAGCGAATTTTAAAGAAGGGTCCTTTCGTTGTTCCTCCCGGAAGGACAGTCCCTCGGGCATGGAAACAGAGACATCTGGCAATCCTGCAACCTGGGAATAGGAAGGCTTGATCGGGGTCTGTTCACTTGATCTACGAGGCTCTGGCCAGTTTTCCTCGTAAAACAATGTGGCTATTCCGAGATCTGAGTCGTCCAAGGATAGGTCAACATTCTCTCCAGACAACCCTTGGGATGTTGCCCGAGTTATGGCCAACACGGAGAAGATTAATCATTATAGGTTCAGGACACGAACTAACAGTAGTAATGTTATTACCCAGTAATAACATGGCATTTTTCATGGGAAATCCTTTTGAGACACCTACAGTCAAGTACCCAGTGTAATATTTGCACTGTACATAAATTTTATGCAAAGGAACATGAATATATAGCTCCTCCAAAGGCTTCCAATAAAACTGAGGAATTCAAGAAGTATTCTCTGAAAGGGGTAATATTCCTTCTCTGACAAGTGAGCAATATGCTCCAGTATCTCTAAAGGTATTTACTTTAGTTGATTCTGAGTTTTCCTGAAGGGAAATAAGACTTTCGCAATAATAAGGGGCATACCTTTTTCTACTTCTCTAGGGGACATGTTACTAGGGATATTAGAGATTTTCCCGATGGGTTGGGTTTTTGGGGGCAGTTGGAACTGAGTGTGACCTCTTTATTACACCTGAAGCAGACGACAGGCTTGCCCTTTACTCCCTGATGACGTTGCAAGTTGGTGTCTTCTGGCTGGTGCCTCTCTGGATATTGTGTGTCGAGATGCCCATAAGATAGTTTGCAGTCCGCAGGGGGACCATATGTTGAGGAAGCGTGGTCACCAGTAGTGACTTATTTGGATGACGTTAGACGGCTCTCCCTCAGGCTGGCACTTCATTCTCCATTGTTGTCGATCTCTGCTCACGCCAGACTGTTGGAAGAGAGACGGGACCGCTCGGACAAGGAGCGGTTCTGTTTCGACGGTATCAGCCCACCTGGCTGCTCCAATGCAGTGGTTAAGTCACGATCCTACAGAAAGAACCGAACCTTACGGGTCCCACTGGACTCAGCAGGTTATCAATCAGAATAAGCTGCACCAGCTCCTCAAAGTTAGAGACACCAACTCGCTTTATACCAGCTGGTAAATGCTTTGGTTGCTGTCTCCACAAAGTCCACCAGGGATTGGACCATAAGCTGCGCCTGTTCAATTTGAAGGTCTTACGATATTTAGCTCGGATACATGTATATGCTCCAACACTGTGGTATTCCACTATTTGATAATCAGTGAATCAGCGTCATTTAATTACCGACGTAAATTCCTGTGCTTCCCAATAATGCTGTATGAAACAACGATGCCCAGTGACTGTTTCGGCCACCTCAAGGCTCGAGCCTGATTTTCGAAGCTTTCGGAAAAATGCTCTGTTTCGGCCTCATGAAAGCGGGGAAAAGCTGTACTGCTTTTTGTAACTGAAATCGTGTACAGAATGCGAAAACTGCCTCCTTTCTCTTATCCCTATCAAATTCATTCCTTGCGAATGCTCTCTGTTCCCTAGTTTGCTCCAGCGTTGATTTTTGCATGCTAAAGTGCAAGGACGCTGATTTACCTCGAGACACCCAGCTGGCACTATCACTGACCATCTTGCTCCGTAGTAGGTGTATCATCTTCCTCATGCGAGAACATAGGAGTTTTTTCATAGCTCCCGTTAGAAGGGAGGGTTTGATGTGCCATCTCTTCTTCAATAAGTTTGTAAAAGCAATAAGTGAAGCATTGCGCACTGTAAAGTGCGTTTTGGGGAACCCAAGGGAACAAAATTTGAAAAAAACCTGTAGGGACAATTTAGGTAGTTATGCAAAGTATATGCCGACACCAGGCGTCTACTCTTAGTGGCATAGTTTTTCCTTGCACGTCAAAAACCCCAACAAACACTTAAATTTTGCAGAAACGCTTAGCTATCACGTACGATTCCAAATCCCTAAAAAAAGCCACTGCACACAAATTGACCGTAGCAAGCAGCACACAACAAGCTAGTACAGCTTTTGAACGACACAAAATTCAAGGCTGATCTAAGCAACTGACACGCAAAATTTTTAAAAAACGGGGACAGCAAGCTACAAAATTTTCACAATTTCACCAACCCAATTTCTCTAAGTCCAGCTCCAGCTCTGGGAAAGGCTACCCATTTTAAACCTGGGATTTCAAAGGCCTGTTACCCCAGGTGTAAGGGGAGCAAAAGAAACACAGCAAAAAATTTTTGTTATTTATCCTTTACCAATTTAAACACAATATGTACATATTACATAATAAGTTAGTGCACGTCCGGTAAGAAGGCAGAAATAAAGCCCCAAGAGCAGACCCCTGTCAACCGCTCTAGAATGAGGGAAAGACAAGGGGGACAGGAGAGCGGTATCCACATAACCTCTCATTGCCCTCCCCCCCTTTTTATTGGGTAGAACCCGGTCACTATTGAAAAGATGGGGGGCCCTCACCAAACCTTTTTCAATGGTTCCTGGTTGGGGAATAGCCCGTAAATGAGGGGGTTCCATGCCCGAATAAAGGTTTCGTACTCTTTGATCCCCATAGGGATGGTGGGGGGTGGTGTCGGGGGGTGGCAAGGAAAAGTGGGAGGTGGTGTCGGGGGTGGTAGGGGATGGTGGGGGGGGGGTGTCAGGGGGTGGAGGGGATGGGAGGGGGGTGGTGTCGGGGGGGTGGTAGGGATTTTTGGGAAGTGTGTGGGGAGGGGTAGGGGGTGGGAAGAGGGGGTGTGGGGAGTGTTAGTGGAAAAGGCGGGAGTGGTGTTGGGGGTGGAAGGGGGTGGGGGGAGGGGGTGCCAGGGGGGCAGGGGTGGCAGGAGGTGGTGGGGGGGAGTGGTGGGGGGGGCGGGAGGTGGGGGTCGGGGAGTGGTAGGAGTGGGGAGAGGTGGTGTCCCGGGGTGGGAGGGGGTGGCGGGAGGTGTTTTTGGGGAGTGGGAGGGGGGGGGGAGGTGGTTGGGGATGGGAGGGGAAAAGGGGGAGTGGGGTTGGGGGGGTGGGAGGGGAGGCGGGGGTGGTGTGGGGGGGGGAAGGGGTGGTGGGAGTGGTGTCGGGGAGTGGTAGGGGTGGGGGGGTGGGTGGGGATGGTAGGGATGGGGGAGTGGTGTCGGGGAGTGGAAGGGGGTGGTGGGGGTGGTGTCGGGAGTGGAGGGGAT
>NW_026484056.1:0-13349 GCF_026875155.1 Cherax quadricarinatus | reverse complement strand
CCTTACATTTTTAGCGACAATTATTTTGACATGACAAGGCCAGATTTAGACATGCAGTTTTATATCAAGCTTGAAGCCACCCAAACATTGTTTTTCGCTTACAGGCATTTTTTATCACATTAGACAATAGTCTCAGATCTTGGGTTTGCTAAATATGACCTAAGGCAAGTGTTGGTTTATCGTGGTATTGTACGGATAAGTTGTCACCCAAACTATTAAACATTAAATTTTATGTTCAATAACCTATTTACTTGTGAAAAAAATTAGCAAGGGTTTTTAAAAACAATAGTTTCATGCATGCAAGCAAGGAACAAGAGAAAAATCCACAAATCTCTGGTAATATCTTTTCGCTGCCTGCCCACGGTGGAGGCGGTTGGCCCGCACCCCCTGCTGTTTTAGGCGGTCCCCTCGTTTCGTCACTCAACCTTTGAGTAGTGAGGACGTGCGCTGCTGCTGGTCCGGCGTTGATTGTGGCAGTTATTTTTCACGCATGGCGCAGGAAAGCCGGAGACGCATAACAAGTCTGTGTTGAGTTTATCCGGGGGCTGTGACGGGAAAACCTTCTATGGCCCTGAAACCTGCAATCTCGAGATAATATGGTATTGGAGAGGGTTAGGAGTAGCGCTGAATGGCACGACGAGGATCTTTGTCAAGTTTAATTTGGAAAAAGTGTGTATGAGCGGGGTAGACAAGTCCCAGGAGGTTCTTTGACAGTTAACTCCGCTGTGCCCGTGGATTTCCCGACGTTTCTCGCCATTCACATGGGTTAAGTTAGAATGTGCCATTCGAGGCAATGATTCTGACATCCGTCTTGCAATGGGCAAATATGGTACGTACATTGGCCATGTTGGGAAGTGGGACGGGGCCTTTACGCGGGAAAATCGAAGGAACTATTCTGTGAAGATGCGTTCGTTCCCCTTTTCCCCGTATATGTGTGCTGCCAAATTTCGTACCAGGTGTTTGTGACATCGCTGGGCAACGCTGGCCTGTCGGTTTAGTGGGTCATATGATCCCAGCGGCTCGTGTGGAAGGAGGGGGAAACATGGAAACAAAAGGCAACGAAATCAAGAAAAGAGAAAGTGGATTTCCTTATGTGATCGCCTACAAAAGGGTGGGTCCTGGAGTGAGGAGGTCGAAGAGCGGAGGAGATGGGTAGCAGGTTGACGGGGGGGGGGACCCCCCTTCTTGAATGCACTCAGGTGTTGGAAAAGGCACCCCCTGCGGTGCTAGCATGGGGAAAAGATCATTAGCCGGGTTTTTAAATGTTTATTGGCTGAAAAAAATTTGGGAAGGTTGGGAGTCCAATCTAGTTCTTGGGTTGTTGTGGACCCGGGCGTGGAACAGGTTTGAGGTCTGCGCAGTGTGATAAGAATATTTGATGAAAGGTGGAGGTGGAGGTCCCCGGGGAAAATGTACAGACGACTGATGCAAGCAGGGGGTATCACGGAAGCGCGTGCTGCGCTATTTGACCCCAAAGGAGTGATCCCCCCCCTGCTCAGCGCACTGGCAAAAAGCCCGGGCAGAAGTTCGCGAGAGGACACAGGGGCCCCTAAGGGCAGGATTTGGTTTAAGAGGTTTTAAAAGGGGGGGGGAGAGGGCGGGGGTGTCAGGGAAACGTTCTGGTGGCAAGACAGTCCCGGGGTCAAGAAGGAAAACCCCTCTTGCTCAAGTGATGCATTGCATTATGGATTGAGATAGAGAGAAATGGTATGGTTTATTGAATATTTGGTGCGAAATATGTTGCGGGGTGACTGCAGGAACACAACTACAGAACCAGGTTATGATTTAAAGGGTAAATGGGTATAATGTGTATGGGAGCATGCAAAAGGTTGAAAGGAGGAGTTGCCTCCTGGTGGGGAAAACTAGCCCGTTCGTGTGAGGCTTTGTGAGGGGGGGGAGGGGAGGGGATTCGTGTAGATGGGTGGGGGGTGGGGTAAGAGAGTTTGGTGTGTGTGTATGGCCCAGCAGGGGGAATTGCATATTAAAAATAAATTTGTAAAGGGATTCTTAGCTAGTACTGTCCAAAAGGACAGTACTAGCCCCCATCTTGTTTCATCCTCATTCCGCAAGACAAGGATGTCAGCCCGCCCCCCGTGTCCCCTTTGCAGATGAACCCGAATTGCATGACGTGTCTTCCCCATTGCAGACACGAAGGCTCCGGCGCATCAACCAAATCTTTCGTGGGTGAAAAAAACAAATGAAGTTCAAGATAGAAATTAAATTTACTCAGATATGGTAAACATGAGGAAATTAAAATCTTCATCAGAGTAAAAAAACAAATTTGGCCAAAAAAATAGAGCGAAACCCCCAACGTCAAAGACCTGGGAGTGTTATGTCGGAGGATTCACCTTCAAGGACCATAACTTGTATCAATCGATCTGCTAGAAAAATGACGGATGGATAATGAAAACCCTTTCCAAAACTAGGGAGGCCAACCCATGATGACACTCTTCAGGTCCTTGTTCATCTAGGCTGGAATATTGCTGCACTCTCAGCCCCTTTTCAGGCAGGAAAAATTTCCCGACCTAAAAAATGTACAAGAAATTTTCACGGCGGCATAACGGAAAAAACCCCCTCATAACGGAGGTTGGGGTTTCTAAACCTGTTTTTCCCGGGAAACGCAGGAGGGAGAGATACTGATTATATACACCTGGAAAATCTAGGGGGACTAGTCCCAAATTGCACACGAAAATCACTCACTACGAAAGCAAAAGACTTGGCAGACGATGCACCACCCCCCCAATAAAAGCAGGGGTGTCACTACACTTTAAAGAGACCATCAATAAGTGTGGGGGGCCCAAAGACGTTCAATGCCTCCAGCAAAATTTTAAGGGGGATTACCAAAACCCCTGGCAGTTTAAAGCTGGCCTGGACAAGCACCAAAAGTCGTTCCTGATACCCGGGGCTGTGGCTCGTACTTTGGTTTCGTGCGCCAGCAGAAACCCGGTTGATCAGGCGTGACCCACCGGGGGCCCTGGTCACAGACCGGCCCCGCGGAGGATTGACCCCCGAAACTTCCCCGGAAAAACCCCCGGTAATATTATTTGCGTGCTTTGCCGGGTGTAGCTGTAATTGGTGGCGTTTGGGAATTGTGTGATAAGGGCTAAGGGTGGAAATAGAGGGGCAGGGTTTTGTTTGGGTTTTTTGGGGGGGAATTTTTAAATGGGTGGGGTTAATGGACGTTGGAAAGGGGGGGGGTTTTAGAACATACTTTGTTGAGTGGATTGCGGCAAGACTGGATTTTGTTGTGCCCCGACATAAAGTGACAGAGTGGGTGGTGGACACGGTTTTTTCGACACAGAGGAGTAATGGTGGACTTGAATGGGGGGGGGTTTGCCAGAAGGGGTCAAGGTTTTTGGGAAGAAAATGTGAAGCTTTTGCAGGGTGAGGAAAATGTCGTCATTTTTTGTGAATTGGGGGAAGGGTTTGGGTGGATGGGCGCCGGGGTGATGAATGGTAAAGGGTGGGTTTCCCGGTGGCTAAAAATCTTTATCAAAATATTTATTTGTCGTGGGGGGGAAAAATGGGTTTTAAATATGGGTTTCAAAGATATTTTAAAGGGGCTGCGTGCTGTTAGCAAGAGGAGAAAAGCTACCCAGTGGGGGACATTGAGGGTTTAAAGGGAGTATTAGGGTATGCAAACGGCATTTTGATGGTGAGCGAATTAGGGGAGGTTTGGGAAAAAGAAGTCTATGGGTGAGGCCCGTGGCTTGGTGTTAAGGGCCAAGAAAGAGGAGGGACGATGGAGGTGATGGGGTTAAACGTACATGAGGAGGGAAAGGGTATAAAGGGGTCAAGATTGGTAACAAAGAGGGTTGGTGGAATGTAGACGTTTGGGTTTAAGTCATATATGCAAAGCGTGGGCTTCCGTGAGGGGGCATTGAGGGAAATGGGAGAGTAGTGCAGTGTGAGTTTGATGGTAAAGATCGGGTGACATTAGGTGGGCCCGATTAGGGAGTGTGAGATTTGGCGGGTTGTCGGGATGAGTTGGGAAAAAGCGCCGGGTATAGAGGGACTCCCCAAATGATTTCTACATAAAAAATTTGGGGGGTTCGGGGTTTTTTTTTTAGAAGGCTGTTTAACATATTGGCGGCTGAGGTAAGGGGAGCAGCAAGGGACGGCCGTTGGGTGTTGGCCCGAAAGGGGGCGTCAACGGGAATGGATTTCGGGCATTTCGCTTATGTGTGGAGATTATAATTGTTTGCGAAAATATTAGGGAAAAAAATCAAGAGGGTAATAGGCAAGGTAATTGATAGGGGGCCAAAATTTGGGGGGCCAGGAAGGTCGATGTATGAAGGGATGGCATGATTTGAGAAATTTTTAGAGAAAAGGGGGAGTTGGGTGATGGAGGTTATTTGGCTTAGATTGGAAGGCTGCTTATGATGTGTAGAAAGGGGAAGGGGTTTGGAGGTTTATGCGTTGGAAGGTTTTTTGGGGAAGAAATAAAATCTTGGGCAAAAATTTTTGTATCGGGGGCGTCGATGAGGGTGAGGTTAAGGGAGGGTAGGAGTTAAAATACGAGCGAGGGGACTGCCCAAGGCTGCCCACTATCAAAATATTTTCTGCGTGTATACAGGATCCTTTTTATAGGCCATTCGGAGGTGTGTTGTGGGAGGTGGGGGGGTATGACCGGGGGGAGGGGGGGGCTGGATCGTGGTTATGTGGGTGACACGACTGTTTTGGGGAGGGTAAAGGGGATTTGTTAGGGTGGGTAAGGTGGTGGATGTGTTTGGGGGGTTTTAGGTATAAAAAATTTAAAGTTGGAAAAACTAAGTTTTAGACTTAAGGATAGTACAAATGGGGTAGGGGTAGGGGGGTGGGTGGAAGGTGGGGGATCAAATAATGATATGTGGGTAATTTATGTGGAAATACACGGGTGGGCCCAAAAGGTGAATTCGGTGAGAATAGTGGAGGAGTATTGAAAAACTTTGGGGGTTTGAGGGCGGCGCAATAAAAGCTGCTCAAAAAGTAAAAGTACGAACTGTATTGTACAGCAAGAATGGCATGGTTGTCATGTACCCGCTGATGGGAAAGTGAGGTGAAACGTTTACAACAGGGGTTTTTTGGTTTATATGGGGGGTCGGGGGGCAAATGTTAAGTAGAGCGGTGTTAAAAATTCCGGTCGTCGGGAGGGGTGGGACTTTTCCCCCTGGAAAAAAGGGTGATGAGCGTGTCCCTAAAAAAAAGTATATAAGGGAGGGGTGGGGGAGGGGGAGGTGGACTTGTGCGAGTACGTAAGGATATGCAACGTGGTGGGGGGGTAGGGATTTTTAAAAGTTGGTGAGGCCCTGATGAGGTTATTAATGACATGAGGGATCCGTGTGTGTTTAAAATTTCGGGTCTCGAAGGAGTGGAAGGGAGGGCGTGGTGGCTGCTGTTGAAGGGGCATACCCTATGTATGCTGGAACGAAATATGGACGCGTCTAAAACAATTACGTGTAAAACCCGGGTGTTCGGGGGGTAATGTTTAGATTTTTACATGGGATTTTTTCCGTTGGGGTTGTCCATTTAATAGGGGATAGGGGGGGAGGGGAATGAGACGTGTGGAAGCATGGGGGACAATTTTGCATGCGGTATATTTTTGTGACTGTTGGTTGTGCAGGTTGGGTTTGGAAAGGTGTTCAGGGTTTGTGGGGGGGGGGGGGTTGCAGGGGTTGCGGGCTTTTAAGTTTGGATTAGGTGGGGTGATAAGAGGTGGAGAATGCAGTGGCGTATTTTGGGCACGGATTTATATATACGTCATGGGGGCCCTGGGGGGTGGGCGTGGTGGAGGGTAAAGGTGTTTGCGCGACATTTTTACAGAAATAAGTTCGCAATAGGGAAATTTATGGGGGAGTTGGGAGTGCTTTTATGAGGGCTATCGGGTTTTCGGTTGGGGGTTTATGGGATTTAGGTGCAATGAAGGGGTCACGGCGGGGTGGTTCCCATAAGGACAGTGTGAAGGGTTTGGTGGAGAGAATGAATAAGTATGAGACATAATGCCTTTGATGTATGATGAGGGGTTGGTTTGTGAAAAGATAAAGTTCTTTAATTTTAATTATTAATTTGTAAAGCAAAGGACGACGAGTCGTAATGTGTGGAATATTTTATTCTGCAACCCAAAATTTTTGGGATGGTGTAATGAAAGACAAATTGGGTGCACTGTGGAATTCGTTTATATATACACATGAAGTATTGCGTTGGTGGGGCTTTTATATTTATCGACGTGTGAAGGTTGCACTGTTATGTTTTGTGCTAACAGACTTAACTTCTTGTAGTGGGTTTTAAAAGATATGGGGGAAAAATTTTGGGGAAAACTTGACTTTTCCTGTTTTTTTATTACATATTGTTTTTTCTGGGGCCTAAGGCCCCGGTTTAGGTTACCATTTAATTGATATATATTATAGGGTAAATTTTGGAACATGGATTAGGTTTTTGTTGTTTTACTGGGGGGTTGTAAAATGTATGTAAAATATATTTATACCTTCCTCGAGAAGGTGTATGTTTGGGGGTTTTGTAATATACGTTGTACCCGAACATGTAGAATTGAATTTTTTTATTATCCAATACATGAGTGATATGAACGTATCATGTTGTTAATATGGAATAAAGAAAGTATTTTTAACAATATCGTTACATTAAAGATTTTTTACGTGTCAGGTGGATTTACATGCAAAAAGGGGGGGGGAGGGGGTTTTTTAAATGTAAGGTGTACATTCCTGGGAGGAGTACAATTAAGGTGTACATTCCGTGGCAGGATGAAATTCGGGAATTTGATGATGCCAAGGAGTCTTTAGGTTAGATTTAGTTGTTCCCAGACTAATGTCATTACACTTCAAGGATTGGAAGAGGTCATTGTTTTTGTATACAGATGTCTTTCAGATGTAATTATGTTACATGGGGGGGGGGGGGGGGCGAAACAGTACATGTTCACTATGCAGAACTTTTCATCACACTCACGCCGCGTCTTTCATATGTAATTTGCTCGTTTATTTTTATGTATATGTAGTCTTTTCTAAATAAAAAAAAAAAAAAATATGAAGATTCATTACGTGGTTTCTCAGCTTCTTATAGCTTTAATTCAAGAAACTGTGACCATAGATGAGATTGCTAAAGTTCAATTATCTTAAATGTCTTGCCTGAAAGGCGAGAACCTATGAACTGATTCAGTCATTTCGGGGTTCAAGGCAATTGTGAAAATTTGTCTGCGGCTCCTCCAAGTGAGTCGCCCTACCCATGGCACAAAACACTGTTGACACCGAGACTGAGATGGGTACCTCAGCCTCACAAGTGGTTATAGGACAGCTATTTTTTCACAAAAGATTGGTATTGCCAAGAAACCTCGCCTGAATGCACGTATTATAAAGGACTAATTACTTGGTGTTGCTAGCATTATTTCCTGTATCTTCCAACTTCCTAAGCCTAGCTTTAGCCCTTGGACTTCCTTGGGAACCAGTTGCAACCGGGCCCCCCAGCCATTAATTCTGCAATCTATCAAAACGTTATTAGTGTCCCTGCCTGAACTCTCACGCATCGTCACCTTCCTATATCAAGAGGTAGGTATACCCTAGCATAACTTTGCAGACTCAGACCGCTCAGCTTCAGTCGCTCTGAGACGCTGGTACTTACTGGGATTACTTCTCTGTAGCACGCCGACCCCGAGCCCTCATTACCACTATCTCCGATCTCCTAAGTCACTGGCCAGATCCTAGGAAGGGTTGTAATATCTCGTATACTGTATGGGTGATGGAGGAGATCTTCTCGGTTACATCGAGGTGGCTCTACCAGATTCCCCAGTCTAGATGTGAAGACACGTCGGGGGCGGCCTGATGTTCACCGGCACGTCTGTCAAGTCTAAGTCACAATTGTCTATCGTAAAGAAGTGAGCTCTTCTGTCTTTGTGACCTGCGCCCCGCCATTCAAGTAGGGCTGCCAAGTTCTAACTTCGCATCTCCTCATTATCCTAAGTTTGCCTACATTATAGGTCTATTACTACTATGTAAGGTCTACTCGCTCTAATCTATCATTATCTTCAGATGCTTAGTAAAACCTAATATTAGTGTATTACCAGTAAACCTACCTCATATTACCTGAAGAGTAAATCTTAACTCGCGCTCTCTCAAAGCTTACCAACGCAACCAGAGAATGCCTTTCTTGTTTGGAGGGTTTAAGGGTTCGCTCGGCTCAGACGACCAGACGTCATGTGGATCTGGCCTGTCCCCCGCCGCACACTATTTGGACCAAATTAAATCTCCACATTCTCCCGCGGCTGAAGGTAGGCGCTAAGTCTATATCAAGATCTGCCAGCAGGCACACAACACTACACGCCGGCCCGGCACACGCGGCTCGAGCGCCGTTCGACGGGTCGACCGGCCCGACAGCTCACTCAAACCTCTGGTTGATTTTCATGTCCCGGTCCCACCGTGTGGGACCACGCAGAGCAGGCAAAAGCCTGTTGATGGGTTATAGTCTCGACCACGTTTATTCTCACTTTTCACATTCTCAACCTCCCAGCCTTGTGGGTGGGTTGACACTACCAGGCCAGGGCCCTCCGTCCCCTTGCCCTCGGCGCCTGGATTCTCCAGCACCAGGTCCCCTTTCACTTAGAT
Source organism: Cherax quadricarinatus (assembly GCF_026875155.1). Lineage (NCBI taxonomy): Eukaryota > Metazoa > Arthropoda > Malacostraca > Decapoda > Parastacidae > Cherax > Cherax quadricarinatus. The sequence continues at coordinate 4,761 of NW_026484056.1, read as the reverse complement.
ATCTTATTGCTGGGGTCCACGCGCCCACATAGAAATGTTCCGCAAGGTTGTCAAGTAATCCTGCGCCCACACCTGGGTCATTTGTCCAGGGATCATGTTCACAGTCTGTTGAGACTCCTGTGCATTTCTTCACTGATGGGGGGGACCATTGGCCCATATTATCAGCTTCCTTGGAAGACTGACCCCAAAATTGCGGGGGAAGGCTCAATCCTTCTTCCAACAGCATGTGATTGGGGACGTGAGACTTCGTGCTCGTCAATCCCATCTTTCGTACGTAGGTCAGAAGGCCCTGTATATAAATCTTGCCTCTATCTCCATCCCAACACTAGTCCTCCAGTTCATCCACAGCTCACCCTCCTGCCGTGCAAGACCTTCCGAATGAACATTTTGACTGTGCCCACCATATGCGTTCATAGAATCCCCTTGCCCGGGTGCCATGGGAGATATGAACCTCCACACGCACTCTATTCTTATTCAGGTGTTCTGTACTTCTCCGTTGTCCCTAAGATTCCTGAACAAACTTTATCGGCCCGCCCTAAGCTTGTGCCCCATTGTCCGAGATAATCAATGCCCGGGCACGCGATCTGGCGTATTAAACCTCATGCACACAATTCACGAAAGTCTCTATCGTCATATCTTTGCCAACTCCAAATGCACCGCTCGAGTCAGTGGCACAGGGTAAACAGGCAGACATATACTTTATGGAGGCCCTCTTCCGTTCCTGGGTTCTTCAATGTGATAGCCCCCCCCCGTATAGTCACATTCCTACAGTCTCAAAGGGCCTGTTCACTATGTACAGCTCTGAGGCAGCCAGCGCGCGCGCCGCGCCTGGGTAGGGTCTAGGGTCCTCCCATCGTACCCGCGGCAGACGTGCCCACTCTTTAGCACCTTTTGACGGCAGCTCGGACCCATCAGTACCCAGTAATTCTCGACGTAGCAGGTGCGGGTATCTCCAATCCCCCCATGTAAGGTCCTCTGATGGGCATCTTGTATCAATAGCTCTTGTCGCCCATCCCTCCTTTTCCAGCAGCACGGGATGTTTGGCCCATAGCTGAGTCAGAGTTTAGTATTCATTCCCTGCATCTTATTACCCCGCATGATCTAGGAACAATCCCAATGAGTGAACCAATTTGCTGTTCCCTGAGTCGTCATCGTTGGGACACGGTTCCTGACGCCATAACCTGCTGCGGGGTCGCAATGTACTTCCAGCCCTCTGGAAACCTCCCCTTTGGTACTTGCCTATTCCCAATATTCTCTGGGACACACACTCACGTCGAGACAACTGTCGACCCTGGCTTACTTGTCATGCAGCTTCCTCACGAATCGAAACACCCATTTCCGTGACTCCTATACTTTTTACTCACGAGGTATCCCCCACGCCTACGCGCACCTCCGTGTCAAATAATTCGTGTTCGTGTTCCCCCACACGCACGCTCTACAATTACTATGCTGCTGATTGTCTCCACGGAATTTCTGTCGGCCAGCAATCCCTTGCGGTAACCAGTCTGGGCCTTTGAAAAACCAAGCTCGCTGTTACTCACACTTTCTGTGTGTCAAAACAGTCGGTTATCAGGTCGGTGGGTTTTGATCTGTAGGGAAATAACCAGAATTGATTGTTGTGACTGTTAGTTCCGTATCTTCTTTACCGATTCCATGACATAGGGGAGCTTAGACCTGTAATTCTGAGACCCACTGGTAAGGCCACTCCGGTTGTCCATAAAGGTGTTTATTTCACCCTCAGATTACTTCAACCCTCTTCTACGTATTAACCCAGTCTTCTTTCCCAGGCAAATTCGCCGTGAGCTCAAGCTATGGATGAGAAATCCTCTCAGGGGTGTCACCCGCGCACGATGGTGACAGATTGACTTGGTCCCCGGCCACCAAATACGCTACTTGCCCATAGGCCTGGAGGAGGCATCACAGAAGACGTGCAAGTCATAATCCGCCCGGTGCACACGATGTACTGGGGAATGTGAACTCGTGCAATTTCCGATAAGTCTTTTGTTACCAGATCCCCACTCCTGGCAGACTTTTCTGGCCTAGTGGGTCGTCCAACTAGGTTCAGATCCCATGGTCTGTTGTACTAGCAACACTACACAGCAGCTCTCAATTGGGAGATGGGTGTAACAACAACCAGGCAACGAGGCAGTCTGCACTTTGCTCTGCAAAGACCTCTGGTCAGTTCCCTTCCCCATCAGGCTTCTCTTTAGCTAAGTCTGTCTTCCTTGACTTCCCACTCTAGTCCCAAACACTATGATACCTCAGGCACTGATTCGCCAGTATTGTCATGTTCCACCATGCCCCGCACCGTTGGGATTGTTTGTCACCCATTTCTCAATGGCATGTTAGCTGAGAGCATCTCTGATTAGACTTCGGAAATATCCATCACAGCCTTTCATTGAGGTGGTACCCTGATGTTGTCTACATATTAAATTGGGTCTCAGTAATTCTTTAAGCGGCCCTGTTACAGTTTCACAAGGTGGTAGTCTATGGTAGGCCTGTATAGGAATGGTGAAACTAGTGGCCCCCAAACAACACTGCCTGAACTCTATAGGTATCATACCCATTGATTGCGGCATCTCCCTGTTAGCCAGCACAAGAAAAAAAACCTTGTGTAGTCCCTATCCTGTGGCTGCAACCCAATACGATGGGGAAGTCCTTTGCTAATGTTCTTGCAGCATAGGCGTATGTTCGTCCTGAATCTAACATATCACACCATCTGCTTATTTCTGCTTCAGGGAGGGCCATCCCCCCCCCTGTGAGCAGGACAGTCGTTCAACGATGGCTCTCGGGGACTGCCTGCGAGCTAGCTGCAGTTGAAAGACTACTCTGGCAGGGAGTGGTTACCGACTCCTTGGTTGACTGCCATGTGTGGAAGATAGTCGGGCGCTGTTGTTTTCCCAGGGCTGGCATTGGCACTTTCTCGATGAACCCAAGGGCCAGCTGTTCCTTAATAATATCATCATATTTCCCCCACAGACCCTTCCGGTCAGGCTGGTTCACCAATGAATTCAACTGACCACGTGCACTACTTGAAATTAGTGGGCAGCGTAGGGTGGCCCGGTATTCCATGGGAGTCGCACCCAATACTGCCGTCCTGAACTGCACATTGTTTTCAAAGTAATCTCGATACGTCTCTTCGTGTATCGGGGGCGGCCCTGGTCACCTTTAATCCCTAATACATCCAGAGTCCCATAGTTTATCGGACCGGCTCACTGTGGATAATGCCAACTTGCGGCAACTCAGGCACCACTCGCGACACCGTCTCTGTGCACACCAAATCTGCCCCCCTCGCAACCAGTAACAGCTTCACGTCGCTTGTAATTACCAGCCGCCCTACTTTCCCGGGGGTTCGCAGGGAAGTGAGCTGGTTATTCGCCTCCTACGTTGTACCCGCTGGATGGAGTCCTGTACAGGCCCGCAACCTTCCTTGATAACCCTTCTCGTAGACACGAACTCGTCTGGTAATCCCCTCCTACCAATATGCTACATTAATAACATTGTCTGTAGGCAATGCTTGGGGGTTTTTTTTTTGCTAGATTCACACCCAACTCCCTACAAACGTTTGACTGCTTCAGCCAGTCCCCTAGTGGTAATAATTGGGCAGCCTCTTCACCATTAAGGCTGAAATTTCCCGTCGATGCCCGGCTAACCTGACCGTCACCATTGACTACTGGATAAGACCTGCGTGGGACTTCCCACCAAACACCTTCCCACCTTCATGTCAACTTTACCAACTGTCTCCACTTCAACCTAGTGGCTAGACTCTCCGCTATGAAGGATCTCTGTGCCCCACTGTCGAAGAACAAACGGGTTGTTTCAGACTTCTTCCCGTTCGCGACCACCGCCATTATGTGGGCAAGGCCACCGAGCCTTGAAACTGCTCACCAGAACAAATTCTCGGTGCCGTACTCACCACAACTCATCGCTACTTCTGACTTGTTCTTGCTTTTCCGCCCTTTCTTGGGTTTGCTCTCCTTAACTGTGCTAATCCGGCATCATTAGGACACAGTTGCACTGTGGTGCTTCCCTTCCAGCAGCCCCGACACTCCCTGAGCATGGTGTTACAGTCCCTGGCAAAATGTTCTCCACAACACTTGAAACAAAGTCTCAACTCTCTTAGCCGTTGAACCCTTTGGTTATAGGTGGTGAAGCTTGAACACCCTGAACTAGCGTGTTCTTCATCACAAAACACGCACCGTCTCATACTGGCCGCTTTAGTGGCTTCTCCCTTGGCCCTGTGGGTGGAGGGCTCGCCCTGGGCATAATATGTGCCTACTTTAGTGGGAGGTGGTTTAGGTCTACCTCTCGAATGTCTGGGGAAGTCGACCGACTTCTCCTTGGTAGGTAATTTCTCCCCCTGACCTATGCTCAGGTGAGATATGAGATCCCCTAGCCCTTCAATAATTTGGTTTATCGTGAACCTATTCGTCCGATATTTTAAGTGTAACTCATGCACTGTCGTGCTAGCAGTTTCCTCTGAATCACCTGGCTAAGGACCCATTTTGAATCATTCTCATCATGCAAATCTCTGAAACTATTGGTCAAGCTCATAATCTCAATACGGAACTTCTCTAGACTTTGACGGTCATGTCTGCAAGCCTCTAGATCCAACAACCGATAAAGTATAGCTACCTTTATCTCCTCAGTGTTGCCAAACATGTCTTCTAATTGGTCTTTGGCATGTTGGTAATTAGTGTCAGTAATCGGGTAATGCCGGACCAGATCTAAGGCTTTACCCTTGAGCTGCCCCAAACCCAA
>NW_026484055.1:0-13759 GCF_026875155.1 Cherax quadricarinatus | reverse complement strand
TTCCTGAATAAAGATTCCCATATGCGCAAAAGTGTCTAGTCTTCACAAACTGACATCTTGCTTTGATACATTGATCATTGTTTCTGTATTTCTATCGAGAATGATGAAGTATCAATCAAGAATCCATAAATATTGTGAATTGTGTTTGTGCCACATCTCGAAGACTTTCTGCCAAAGTAGAAGATTTTTGGAAAACGTTAACAGAAGTGCAATTGTTTTCTGCAAATATAACTTTCTTGAGAGTATTTCTAATTAGTACATATCTTGCAAGGCAAATTTCATAATCTTCCATAGCATTTAGCTTTTTCTTCGACATTCGAATGATGCTCTTCTTCTCGTCCAAGACAACGAACCTCTGAAATTCACTATCCATCTTGAAGAACTTGGGAACGACCGATTGAAACAAAGGCAAGAAATTCCTATGAGCCTTCAGTAACAGTTCTTCGTTTATAAGCACATTCACCTAATACTTATCATCACCTGACAGTTACTTCAAAAGGCACCTGACTTAACAGAAGAAAATAAAGACTAGCATTCGTTCCTTTAATGAAGGATCAAGCGACTTAGCTCGAGTGGTGACGTGTGCTTACCTAACACATCGACGATCTCGCCTCTCTCGAAATTATCCCGTGTTGAGTAGTGCTTGCTGGACCTTCGTCTTCCTCTCCACCATCAGGATTGGTGCGTCGGTGGTTGCCGACCGAAGGGCAGGAAGCCTCTTGCTGCCTGAATTCTCTTCGCCTGTTGACTGCACGCCATACAGCCAGTCTCGCCACCACTCAGGATATACAGTGCTCCATCAAGCTACAGTTCACCTCCTCAGTGTCCTGCGCCAGGCAAGTACGTGTGTCTACTTACACGTACTTGCCTAGCTGAGTACTCTCACTTTTTGGCCGATTGTCACCTCCAATTACATCTTTTCGTAATTAGACGATGCCTTCGTTGCCTTCCACCTCCCACCCCCCTTCCACTCTCCCCCAACCTCCCACACCTGCCTCTGCTTCTACTAAATCCAATTCCTTCTCGCTAAACCTCAAATTCTCTAATCCTGATGCACTATCTGTCCGGAAAATTTATTATATCAGATCACTGGTGCACCTCAACTTAAAGTCTTCAAAACCAACTCAGTTTCAAACTCCTTCTTGACAAACATTCTACGAAGCGTACACCTCAAGCGATACCAGACAAAAACTTCTCAACGCAGGCTTCACCATTATTTGGACTCCTGAGCACCGTGCCAAAAGCACAGTCATTGCTAAACACGTAGACTACTCTCTCCTGACAGCCTATGACACAGACAAAGAAGACTTAATAAAAGATATCAGTACTAAGAACAAAGTCTCTGTTGACGATATTTACAGACCAGAAAACTCTACCATTCTCAAAATACGCTGTTCTACTCCTGCTGACGCCTCTACACTCTTCAGTCAAGGAATCTTGCCAAGACCATTCGCATTCCTCCAAACGCTCTCTTCACTCCGAACTTCCACCCAATCACACAATGTCTGAAATGCTACAAATTCGGCCACGACAAAAAACATGCACATCTACACAAGTCTGCTCCAGATGTTCAGCAACTGGCCACTTCTGGAATACTTGCAACCTCCCTCTTAAATGTTCTAACTGCGGCGGGTCACACACTGCAGTTGCAAATTCCTGCCCTTCTAGAAAGCACATTCTCTCCTCCCTCAGAGCAAACCAACCTCCCTCCCTCCCCAACCCCTTCCCTGCTCCCCTCCCCTTCCTTACCTCCCTCCCTTCCACACCTCCCTCCCCTACCCCCAATGCCTGGGCCTCCCCACGCACTTGGTCTACCTCTTCTACTCTACACACATCAAACACCAACACACAGACTACAAGCACTTCTCCTTCTACACCCACACTAGATACAAAACTAACTGTCAACTTGCCACTGCTGCCCACTCTGCGATGGTAATCTCACAAGCTTACCAATCAGACTACTCACATGTCCTTAACCTAATCTTGTCTGCTAACAATCTTCCCTCTTTAATTATCCCTCCTTCCTGCTTCTCTTCCAAGCCTCCTACAACCTCTCATTCCTTCCTCTCTCCCACCCCCCACTTCCTACTCCCACCAGCTCTCCTCCTCCACTACCTCTCTTCACTACTTCTACACCTCCCACCAACACCCTACTGCTACGACCACCCCTCCCCCCACTTCCTTACCCACTTCATCCCCTTCCAAAGCTTCCACTTCCTCACAGCTTACCAAACTTCCACTTCCTCACAGCTTACCAAAACTTCCACTTCCTCTGCATCCACCTTCGCCCACTCCACCACAACCAAAACCTCATCCAGGTCCAACTCCACCTCCTCCAGACAAAATCCACTCAAACCTAAACCTACCCCAACTTCTAACGGACAGACCAAAGAACATAAAAAACAGATCCATCTCTTCCTCCCCCTCCAGGAAACGGGTCCGTAGCACCTACAAACACACATCCACTGATGGCACCACTATCACGGGCTTTAACCCAAACTCCTCCCCCGACATTAACTTTGCTAAGACGAAACCATTAAATCACGTTTAAGGCGATTCAGTTCAACGTACGTTCTTACTTTACAATTAGACACCTACTGCCGAGCTCCTTGAAGCAGAGAGGCCAGATATTGTTTTGCTAAACAGTACCTGCCTCAAAGCCCCTCAATGTATCCGCCATTTTGGTTATACTGCACTACAGTCCCCCTATGATCCCCTCGATGGGGTTGCCATCCTTGTCTATTCCAACATAAAACATGAATTTCTCCCAATCCATTTTATTCACCAACACTGTCTTGCGGTCGAGAATACCACACCCACTTGGCCCTCTTTATCTTTTTACCACCTTTGCTCGCCCAAACACTTTACTCTCAACATACACGACCTCTCTTAGTCTTCAAACTACACAACACACAACTGACATACTAGCTGACATGGGAATGCCAAAACACACTGCCTTTCATCACACCAGTACAAACCAACTTGGTCACCAATTACTAACTTCACAAACCATAAACACCTAATTCATCTTGGACCAGACTTCATATACTTCTTAAAACAAGGGCAAGGCAAACTCAGACGCTTCATTCTGGCAAACCGAGCCAGCTCTCTATTTCAAACATTTCATCTCACTGGCCCTTTATTACAGGCTCTGATCACATCCCAGTCATCTTTACACATATCCTCCAACCCTATCTCATTCCAAACCACTCCTTCATTCTCCTACAAGAACGCTGACTGGTTATGCTTTCAAACAACACTGAGACAATATTTACTCCACCTAGACTTACAACAACAAACCTATCTTCTGACATCGTTACTCAACTTGATCTCATCCAGGACACCTTTACACAAGCTAGCAACATCGCAATACCAAAGGAAAAAACTCACACCACTCGTTTTTCCTTTCAAACCGTCACTAAGAACAACGAAGACTAATTATCTGCTACCACAACCGTTCCTCTACAACACACTTAGATTTAATCATAGGTAAGATTAGATCTCCACTTACCTTAGAAAAACATTTTTCACAGCTAGACCAAGACCTCACTCATCAATGGTACGACTAATACAAACAAGCGGACAGGCAGCGTGTTAAAAACACTAAATGCCTTCTGGAACTTTTTCAAAAAAATCAGACGCTCTACTCCCACCAACAAATTCAAACACATCACCCACAACAAACACACACTTCTCAGAACCCACAGGCCTGCTACCAAACATCTTCATAAACACTATCGGGGTTAGATACACTCTTCCCACCGTCACCCACCTCACCCTAACGTTTTTCAACCATTCAGAACTTAGAAACACTGGAACACTGCACACACACAGAAACAAACCCAGACAGCACATTCATCTAGACACTCTTACCCTACTCCCAAGAAACTCGACACTCCTTTTCACCATGATCAGGTGACATAACATACTCTCCCAGACCACTTCCTCAAAGGCTCTGCTGGTGGCCTCTGGCCTAAACATATTATCCTGAATCACTTCCTGATCTATCCATTACTGCCTACACAAAACCTCATCAATGCCTCCCTGACTCTGGATACTTCCCTTCCCTCTTCAAAGCTGCTACTGTATCTCTCCCTTCTAAACCAATAAAGACCCACCTGACCCTAGTAACTATCGCCCTATCAGCCTCCTCGAAACTTTAGAAAACTCTTTGAAAAATAATTAATCATCGCCTTTTCGCAGATACCTGGAACATAATTCTCTACTTTCAGATGGCCAGTTTGGCATTCAGAACACTCAGATCCACACAGGATGCCATTAACATCATTCTCAACTACATCCACATAAACACAAAAAAACAAAGAATTATACAGGACAGCCCTGGTTGCAAAAGACGTTGAAAAAGCTTTTGACACTGTTGTGGCATCGGGGGCCTCAAGATACTCTAAAACTCTGCAATAACTTCAACCTGCCTCTTCAATACTCGTAAACTCCTCTGCCCAACTTCCTAGACGGCGGTACCATGGAGAATTCATAATATTTCCAAGGAGATTGTTGACTTGACTACTTCACGCTAAATGCTGGAGTCCCAGGGATCTGTCCTTTCCCCTACCCCTCTAACATTTTATACACTAACGACTTCCAACACCTATATACCACAACTCCATACATAGCCTATGCAGACGACATTACACAACTTATCACTCATGCCATATAGATACACTCACACACAAAACACAAAATGGGTTGACTGGATAGCCTTCTGGGAACAAAAATGGGAGGATCAAAAACCAATGCATCAAAATCCAGCATTACGTATTTTAAACTACAGGAAAAAACGTGATCTCCTTTACCTGTCGAACTCAGAAGCTGACACCGCCGCACTTACTTCCCTATCACAATCTGCTCTGTCCTTGGCGTTAATCTTGACTACCTTCTTCGTTTACAAGGACACTTCACTCAAGGCATGCAATAGCTAGTAATGCCCTTTGCGGGGCCCTCTAACAAGCTGAAACATGACCTTAAACGCACCAAACTACACCTCTACAAATCCCTATACGTCCTTCTGATAACTTACTCTCTCTAGCCCTCTCTCTTGTTTTTTTTACAGCAAAAACAAACTTACTTAAACTGCAGGTGTCCAGAACAAGGCGCTGCGCTGGGTGCTTGATATCAGGATGGGAGGACTTCGCCACAAGCGAGTCTCTCCATGCCCAGTTAGAACGTCCCTGCGGTGTAATCTGTTGAAGAGGCCCTCAGGTGACAGGACAAGATAGACAAACTTGAGTCAACGACATGATACTGGACCTCTATCCCTTGACGAAGACATTCTCGAAAGACCCACCAAACCAACACAACCTTTTCTACTCCTTGCATGATTCCGGTCCTAACCCTACTTACAATAAACCTTGATCCGCTGAAAGGTACCTTTAAGACAGGTAACATTTCTCTGACCCCACGTTCGCCGTTGCTTTTTTGGGTTAAGACATGACTCAGTTTGCACTTCCTCTCTCGCTCTACAATACGTCTGCAAGTTCCATTTGTCTCCCAGTATCTCACCCCACCGGAATATTTAAGTCCTCAACAGAAAGAACCGGAATCTTACTCTTGTCAATAGATCTGTCCACGATCGCCTTGCTCGCTAGGTTTAAGCCCTGGCTCTTATTTCTACGACAAAGAACACTCCTCTCCCAGCACTATTCTGATGTCACAGATGAATACCTCCTGTTCCCTCTGATCCTATCCCCGACTCATCCCATTTGGGTGGATCTCTGAACCTGATCTTTCGTTCGTTCTCGTTCGTTTTTTAATGAAAATAAGATACATAGACATCTAAGAAGGAGGAACACTGCTGCTAGGCCTGTTGGCCCATACTAGGCGGTCCTTTACATTCATCCACACTAAAACAAACATTTGACCTACCCAATTTTCATGCTACCCAAGAAATATGCTCTGATGTGGCAAGTACCACTCCAAATCCAACCCATCCCAATCATGTATTTACCCAACCTAAATTTGAAAACTACCCAAAGTTCCCTTGACTCAATAACTCAACTTGGTAATCTGTTCCACTCATCCTACTACCCTATTTCCCACTAAGAAACATAAGAACTAAGAAGAGGATCCTACCGCAGCAGGCTGTTGGGTCATTCGCTGGTCCTTTACAAATCCATCCACTTAACAAAGAATTTGCCAAATCAATTTTCAATCTCCTAAAAAATAAGGTCTGATTATACTCTATACACTCATTTTGCAAGAGCACTCAAATACAAGAGTGTTTTCTGTAATAAGATGCCATTGTGTTGCAGTGTCTGGTATACAATACTGAGAGGTTGGTAGGTAAGACTCACCAGGCAACAGTTTAGGCATCTATGATTCCGGAAACGTATCGCCTTCACATTAGGCCTTCTTCAGTCGAACTACAGAAAGTAGGCGGAACAGTAGAGATATGAAGGCGATGTGATTCCGGCCATCGCACCCTTGAAATTTGAGATTGGAAAGAAGTTCAGGTTCCATATGTCAGAATAAACTTTATAAAAGTTGGAACTACATAGATGATTCACTTATTTTATGATTTATCTGTGGAGAGTTGGAGTCGTTTAGATACTAGGTATTAGAGCATCTCTACTCTGAAGCGACACGCTGAAGTAGAAGGAATTATATTTTTATAGCCTTTGTCCGTTTCTTTCGAATATTTCTATAAAGAAAGTGATGGTTAACCCTCAATTGTCGCTCACGCAGGACCCACAATCTTGCCTGCTGTCCATCTTTTTGTAGGCATTAGTGAGTATAATGGTTTCGATTGTCTCTGTCCCACGCAACATATCCTAGTACCAAATAAAACCCAAGTATAAACCCAGAATCGTAAAAACGTCAGAGTTTTTCGTTTTTGTAAATTGAAATTATGTGCAATTAGAGAAATTTTTTTTGCACTCTAGTTTTTGATGGGGAAAACATCGAGGTAAGCATCAAAATTTTGGTGGAAAATTTGTGGAGTAAGACAGGTTGTATTTAATATTGGACATGGCATCTCAGGTGAAAAAAGTTATCAGAAAGAGATTCAATTGCTTGGTAGAAAACTGTAGATAATGACCTGCTTGGCATTTGCTTCCCAATTTTTGAACAATTTTCGAAAGAAAGGTCTCTGGTAATTAGGGTTAGTTTGGTTGGGTAATTGTGAGTACTTTTTAGTTTTCGAGTCACTATTAGGGTAGAATTTTGCCGTTTGTTTAATACCAGTATAAGTTTGTTTATATATACTATTAGTTTGTATTTTTACTATTGATTTGTTAATCACTATTAAGTTTGTTTAAACCATACTAGTTATAAGTTCTGTTAATACTATTAGTTTGATTAATACTATAGTTTGTAATACTATTAGTTTTGTTAATACTATAGTTTGTTAACAATAAGTTAGTTTGTTAATACTTAGTTGTTGATACTATGATTAATGGGATTTAAATAGATTACTGGGATTTATATCAAGAGGTTGTATGCAACAGAAGTCCAGAGGTCATGTGCAGCTTTTACTCATCATAGTTAGGCCTCACTCTCTAGATTATGCAGCTCAATTCTGGTCTCTATTTACAGAAATGACATAAACTTCGTTAGAAAGAACATTCAGCGGCTAGGATGACTGAATTAATACTCATGCCGATTAGAATTCTGTCCTTATGAAGAACATATTGAGACTCTTTAATGTTACAGATATCATTTGTTAAATCGATGTTTGAGGGACGTAGACCTGATCGAAGTGTTATTAAGTGGATAAATAGTCTAGAGTTTTTTGCAGGTTTGGTTCTATGTATATGTTTGATTTTTTATAGTGGGCCAATGAATTGTAAAAATGACAACTGCAATAGTATGGGATACAACAATGTCTCACTGAATGCAGTGTTCCCCTTTACTATATTGTTCCTATGTTCTTAAGTAAATGGGATAGATTCATTGTTAACAAGGTCTTGAGGATATCTCTTCCAAGAGAGAACCAGCAGTATTGGATTTTAAATTAGATATATGTTTAGATGTTTGAAAGGTACATAAGGTAAGTTAGATTGCGTGTGGAAAATTTGGCATGGTAGAACTAGAATGAGTGAAAACAGACTACCTAAGTTGTGTAGTTATTGATGGCTGGACTTTCGATGACGTGTGAATTGTATTTAACAAATGTTGTCAGCGAATTGCGATAAATACAGATGAGTGAGGAGGGGCTTTTGTGAATTCTGAGTCGTGGACTTTGAACAGATCTCATACGTAAGCGTTTAATTTCAGTGGGTTAGAATTGAAAATTGGGTTGGTCAAATGTGTTGTCGTTAGTGGGATGAATTGTAGATATGGACCTGCCCCTAAGTATGGGCCAACAGGGCCCGCTGCAGTGTTCCTCTTTCTTATGTTCTTATGAAATACACAAGGACAAAAGTTGACAACTAATGTAAATTTTATGAAATGTAACTTTAGTTGCAAATGTTTCTTTTACTTTGCATTGTCTGTATTCTACAACCATACATAAAATGCTGTAGCTAGGTTTGTAATAGGGAAATTTATGGAAAAAAAAGGTCTACATAGTAGAATTGTTGACGCTAAAACCTTGGGTAGTTTAAAATTTAGGTTGGATAAATACATTAGGGAGAGGCATTGGATTTGATCGTTTATTTAAACACGAGTAAATAGAATTACCCAAGCTTTTTTTGAGAAGCATTGAAAAAATATTTGGCAAATAATTTGTTAGTGAAATAGATTGTGAAAGTCGTGCATATTCAAGATTGATTTGATTCTATTCTAGATTGATGGACTGTATTTAGCACAGATGCGACCTGTACTTAGCTCAGACGTGACCTGTATTTAGCTCAGTGATGACTTACATATGCACATCAGAGCTTATTTCTTATGTAGCATTGAAAATTGGGTTGGGCAAATGTTTCTTATTTGGATGAATTGTAAAGGACCTGCCTAGTATAGGCAACAGGCCTCCTGCACTGTTCTTCCTTTCTTATGTTCTTAGTATGGGCCAACAGCCTACTGCAGTGTTCCACCTCAAGTTCTCATGTTTCTCTTTTGTGTTTTGCTATAGTATATTTTTTCTTTTTTTTTTACAGATCTCTTTTAAATGATCTTAGTGCTGTATCATCATTGAAGCTAAAACTCTGTGTAGTTTTGAAAATTTGTTAGATAAATACAAGAGTGTGAGTTAGACCTGAATAGCTTGCGATTGTAGGTCAGATTCTGTGCTCCTTGTTTTAGTGGATATGAGCTGTAAACTGACTAAGTAGAGTCAATGGCATTAGACAGAAAGTGACTAGGTCTTCCTCTCGTGGGCCACTAGGCCTGCTACAATGCTCTACTAATAATGTTAGATTTATTGGCAAAATACTTGGAAAATTCAAAGACGTCATTAATGAGACTCTTATTGAGAAAATCTTGTCCACTAAAAGCTTTGTGTCGGTTATCAATATTAATGAATACAAACTGACATTTGTGATGAATGGTTTGAAAAACCGACAAGTTGAAGACTGAGACACTTATGCAGCATATGGGAATCTTTATTCAGGAAACGTTTCGCCACACAGTGGCTTCTTCAGTCCAATACAAAGAGGAAGGCGTAAGGAGAGGAGGAGAATGAGGTAATCAGTCCCTCAACCTGGAGTCGATGTGTTCAGTCCATCAATCTTGTAGAATGTACAGCATAGGGCCGTAGACGTGGCTTATATACTGTAGTGAGGTGACTTGAAGCAGGCGGAGGCGGGATCATAGTGGTACCATCCACTAGTCGAAGTAGGTCTTTGTCCAAAGGTTGAACAAGCGTTGAAGAATTCTTTGTAAGAAGATCCCATGATGCTGCAGTGTCTGACAGTTGTGATGAATGGTTTGAAAAACCGACAAGTTGAAGACTGAGACACTTATGCAGCATATGGGAATCTTGCATAAGTGTCTCAGTCTTCAACTTGTCGGTTTTTTCAAACCATTCATCACAACTGTCAGACACTGCAAGCATCATGGATCTTCTTACAAAGAATTCTTCAACGCTTGTTCAACCTTTGGACAAAGACCTACTTCGACTAGTGGATGGTACCACTATGATCCCGCCTCCGCCTGCTTCAAGTCACCTCACTACAGTATATAAGCCACGTCTACGGCCCTATGCTGTACATTCTACAAGATTGATGGACTGAACACATCGACTCCAGGTTGAGGGACTGATTACCTCATTCTCCTCCTCTCCTTACGCCTTCCTCTTTATTGGACTGAAGAAGCCACTGTGTGGCGAAACGTTTCCTGAATAAAGATTCCCATATGCTGCATAAGTGTCTCAGTCTTCAACAAACTGACATCATGCTTTGATACATTTGATCATTGTTTCTGTATTTCATATCGAGAATGATGAAGTATCAATCAAGAATCCATAAATATTGTGAATTGTGTTTGTGCCACATCTCGAAGACTTTCTGCCAAAGTAGAAGATTTTTGGAAAACGTTAACAGAATTGCAATTGTTTTCTGCAAATAAAACTTTCTTGAGAGTATTTCAAATTTGTACATATTTTGAAGGAAAAATTTTCTAATCTTCCATAGCTTTTTAAGCTTTTTCTTCGACATTCAATAAATTGTTTCTTCTCGTCCAAGAAAACGAACCTCTGAAATTACTATCCATTTTGAAAACTTGGGAACGACCGATTGAAACAAAGGCAAAAAAATTCCTAGGGCCCCTTTCCCAGAAACTTTCTTTTTATAAGCACATTCACCTAATACTTTTTCATCACCTGACAGTTACTTAAAAAGGGGCACCTGATTTAACAAAAGAAAATAAAGACAAAGCTTTCGTTCCTTTAATGAAGGATCAAGCAATTTTAGTTTCGAGGGGTGCCCGTTGTTTTACCAAAACACACGAGATCTCCCCCCTCTCTCGAAATTATCCCGTGTTGAGTAGGGGCTTGTGGACCTTTCGTCTTCCTCCCCAAACCTTCGGGTTTGGGTTTGGCGTCGGGGGGTTGCCGACCGAAGGGCAGGAAGCCTCTTGCTGCCTTAATTCCTTCCCCTTTTTGACTGAAACGCCATAAGCCATTTCCCGGCCACCACTCGGGATTACAGTGCTCCTCAACCCTACGGGGAACCCTCCTCAGTGCCCCTGCGCCAGGAAACGTACTGGTTTTCTACTTAAAAGGGTACTTTGCCTACCCTGAGTACTCTCATTTTTTGGGCCGATTGCCCACCCCCAAAATTACATCTTTTGGGAATTAACGTTTCCCTTTCTTTCCCTTCCCCACCTCCCCCCCCCCTTCCATCCCCCCAACCTCCCAAAACCTGCCTCTGCTTCTACAAAATTTCCCAATTCCTTCTCGCAAAACCCTAAAAAATTCTCTAATCCTGTTTTCCCACTATTGCCCGGAAAATTTTTTTATACAGATCACGGTGCACCTAAACTTAAATTTTAAAAAACCCAACTCAGGTTTCAAAATCCTTCTTGACAAACATTCCTACGAAGCGTACCCCTCAAGCGATCCCCAGACAAAAAATTTCAAAACGCGGGCTTCCCCTTTTATTTGGCTCCTGAGCCCCCGTGCCAAAAGCACAGTCATTGCAAAACCACAAAGACTACTCTCCCTGACAGCCCAGGGCACAGGGCCCAAAAAAGACTTTTAAAAAAAGATATCATACTAAGAACAAAGTCCCCTGTTGACAATTTTCAGCCAGAAAAAATCTAAACCCTTCTCAAAATAAAGCTGTTCTACTCCTGCTGACGCTCTTTCACTCCCTTTAGTCAAAGGAAACCTTTTTCCAAGACCTTTTGCATTCCCCCCAAACGCTCTCTTCAATCCGAAATTCCCAAACCCAAACACCCAATGTCTGAAATGCTACAAATTCGGCCCCCGAAAAAAAACACATGCACTTTACACCCAAATCTTTCTCCAGATGTTCAGCAACTGGCCATTCTGGGAAAACTTGAACCTCCCTCTTAAAAGTTTTTAACTGCGGCGGGTCACACATGCAGTTGCAAATTCCCGCCCTTCTAGGGGGGCACATTCTCTCCTCCCTCAAGCAAACCCAAACCCCCCTCCCCCCCCAACCCCTTCCCTGCTCCTCCCTCCCCCCCTTTTTCCTCCCTCCCCTTCCCCCACCTCCCCCCCCTACCCCCCAAAGCCTGGGCCCCCCCACGCATTTTTCTACCTCTTCTACTTTCACACATCAAACCCCAACCCCCAGGGCTACAACACTTCTCCTTCTACACCCAACTAACTACCCAAAAATAACTTTTCAAAATTGCCACTGCGCCCACTTTTGCGATGTAATTTACCCAAGCTTACCAATCAGACTACTCACATGTCCTTAACCTAATCTTGTCTGCTAACATCTTCCCTTTTTAATTATCCCTCCTTCCTGCTTCTCTTCCAAGCCTCCTACAACCTCTCATTCCTTCCTCTCTCCCACCCCCCACTTCCTACTCCCACCAGCTCTCCTCCTCCACTACCTCTCTTCACTTTAACTTCTACACCTCCCACCAACACCCCTATGCTACGACCACCCTCCCCCCCCACTTCCTTACCCACTTCATCCCCTTCCAAAGTTTCCCACTTCCTCACAGCTTACCAAAACTTCCACTTCCTCACAGCTTCCCAAAACTTCCACTTTCCTCTGCATCCACCTTCGCCCACTCCACCACAACCAAAACCTCATCCAGGTCCAACTCCCCTCCTCCAGACAAAATCCACTCAAACCTAACCTACCCCAACTTCTAACGGACAGACCAAAGAACCCTAAAAACAGATCCATCTCTTCCTCCCCCTCCCGGAAAAAGGGTCCGTAGCACCTACAAACAACATCCACTGATGGCACCACTATCCAAAGGGCTTTAACCCAAACTCCCCCCCCGACATTAACTTTGCTAAGACGAAACCATTAAATCACGTTTAAGGCGATTCAGTTCAACGTACGTTCTTACTTTACAATTAGACACCTACTGGCCGAGCTCCTTGAAGCAGAGAGGCCAGATATTGTTTTGCTAAACAGTACCTGCCTCAAAGCCCCTCAATGTATCCGCCATTATGGTTTTTACTGCACTACAGTCCCCCTATGATCCCCACGAGGGGTTGCCACCTTGTCAATTCCAACATAAAACATGAATTTCTCCCAATCCCTTTTATTCACCCAAAACTGTCTTGCGGTCAGAATACACACCCACCTTTGGCCCTTTATCTTTTTTTACCACCTAAAGCTCGCCCAAACACTACTCTCAACATACACGACCTCTCCTTAGTCTTCAACTACACCCAAAACACCAACTTACCTACTAGCTGACATGAATGCCAAACACACTGCCTTTCATCACACCAGTAACAACCAACTTTGGGCACCAATTACTCAACTTTACAAACCATAAACACCTAATTCATCTTGGCCCAGACTTCAATACCTTCTTCAACCACACGGGCCAAGGCAAACAGACATCATTCTGGCAAACCGAGCCAGCTCTCTATTTCAACATTACATCTCACCTGGCCCTATTACAGGCTCTGATCACATCCCAGTCATCTTAAAACATCTCCTCCAACCCTATCCTCATTCCAACCACACCTTCATTCTCACAAGAACGCTGACTGGTATGCTTTCAAACAACACATAGACAATATTAACCTCACCTATGACTTTCAACAACAAACCTATCTCTGACATCGATACTCAACTTGATCTCATCCAGGACACCATTACACAAGCAGCCAACATCGCAATACCAAGAAAAAATCACACCCCTCGTTATTCCTTCAAAAACCCTACTCAGAACAAGAAACTAATTACTCTACCACAAC
>NW_026484052.1:0-25178 GCF_026875155.1 Cherax quadricarinatus | reverse complement strand
CTCCCCCTCCTATTCCTTGGATAAAAACCTTTATTCCCTTTCTTTTTTTCCCCAGGCACTGTAAAACCCCACAGGATTTAGCTTTTTTTCCCCTGAAGTAATAATACATTTGAGCAAATAAATATAAAGGCACTGAAGGGTAGGTGAAGCAGTGTGCAAAAGTGTTTGCTTTTTCTGCAAAGAATCAGTAAATATTTGAGAAAATTTGAAGGAAATGAATTGCATTTGTAGAAAATTGTCCCTTGTGTTAGAAATTTCAATGGCAGGTGCAGTGGCAGATCTACATTTTTTGGGGCCCTGAAGCCTGAACTGTTTATGGGGGCCCCTTTTCAACCAGCCACAATGGATAGCTTACATGATGCTTTAATAACCTTGAGGACCCCTCTGAGATTAAGAGCCCTGAAGCTTAAGCTTCATTAGTTTCATAGTAGATTCACTCCTGGACAGGTGTCATTACTGTGTTAACAATTACTCGCTTGTGTGTAGATCTACGTTTGAGATCTCGGCTCCCTTGGATAAGCTGTGAGTGGGAAATTTTGGCCTAGACATTAGAGAATAGATCTGTATGGTGAGTGGGCACAATATAGAAAATCTTGCCTCATGGTATGCATGGTAAGAAAAGCAAAACTCTGACCTTGTGTTTAGTTTAAAATAGTGACCTTGAAGTGTTTTCTTTGGATGGTTATTTATGGTTTTATTGAATTTCTTGGTATCATAAAATTGAATGACAGATTACACTACTGAACAAGGAGATGATCTTGGATGGTTTCTGGACTAAGTAGTTTGAAATTGGGCTCAAAGTAGTGGAAATATTAAATTTATTACTATTTTGCTGAAGATAGGTAAGGCTTCCCTACATCCTCCGGTTTATTTTGTGGGCTTTTACTAGGTATGATTCAATTATGGGGATGCTGTAACCATGACCAAGCATTCCTGGTTATATATTAATTACCCAAGAAATAAGGTGAATCTTTTAAATTTTATGGTGATGAATTCAAAATGGAGGGCCAGTGTAATATAGGAGAGGCCTGAGGATGTGATTAATGAACATGGGAAATGTTGCTTTAAAAATGCCTGAATGTCTATAGTGTCTATTTTAGGACTCTGTTTTTAAATTGTAATTGTTAATTGTGTAAAATTGGCCAAATTACTGACTTCTGTACAACTTCATAAGGCAGTTCTGTTAGATGAATGGTAGTGTCTTGTGCATAATTGGCATAATGGAGGCAGGACTATCAAATAGCTAAGAATTTGGTGGATTGAGCAGTGGAATTTGCTTAAACTGGGACTCAAAGTAAGCCAAAATCACCAAGCATAAATTATGCCCAAACAGTATATTTTGTGCCTGTGCAATTTCTGTAAGTTTTCCATACAAATTTCGTATTTTGGTGTCATTACTTTCAGAAAATAATTCTCTGCCATTTCAGAAGAATTTTTTTTTTTTTAATTTTGACACTGTGAGCACTTATTTCAAGGTTCTGACAGTGAGAGTTGATATGAATTTTTAGGAATTAATAATATTACAAGTGAAAAGATTGATTTTTTATATTTTCCTTTACAGATATGGAGAAGCCCAAGAAAACTTCATCTAAATCTTCATTTGATCAAGAGCTAACTAGAACAGACAGAAAATCTATAAAGAAATTCCGACATGGGCCATCATTCCAAGAACGAAAAGAAGCATTCCAATTAAAAAATCCAGGAAAGAAGTTCAGAGCTAAACAAAGGAATAGAAAGAAGAGATTGGTATGGAAGTAATGTCTACTGGGATAAAATCTACATCACACATTCTTAGGAAGAAAATTTTTTAGTGACAAAAACAAACATATGCAGTGTATACATTTTTTTTTTTTTTCATCAACAACCTTCTCCAACCAAGACAAGGTAACCTAGAAAGGAAACACATTTACCATAGTACATTCAATCTCTCTAACCAGAAGCATGCTGACATTACAGTACAGATTACCCTGTGACTACAACATCCCCACATGTCCTTAGTGCAGGCATTGCCCTTCCCACCCCTAGGACACGGGTCCTTTATCCTCTACCTGGAGGTTACCTGGAGGTTATTCCGGGGATCAACGCCCCCGCGGCCCGGTCCATGACCAGGCCTCCCCATTATTTTTTATATACATACAGGAAGGTGCTGCTTATACAGCAGGTTAGGTTTTGGCCTGCTGCTGTACAGTGAATTATAGCCTTTTTTCACTTTCAAATACATATAAAAGCCTGATAACATGTTTACACTATCATATTAAGTGAGCAGTATAGCTAGGCCTAAAAAATACATATACAGTACACACACTACTTAAAATATATTTTCATCCTTAGCTTATAGTGAGTTGTGAATATATTTATTGTAGGAAGTCTAAGTAAATGAGTAAATGTATTGCATATATATACACTCCCAGTATACACACACATACATGCATGCATGTGCATCCTTTGCCCACCTCACTATGCCTGGGATAACCCTACCCGTCCTTCCTTCCTTCCTTCCTTCCTTCCTTCCTTCCTTCCTTCCTCCTTCCTTCCTTCCTTCCTTCCTCTTCCTTCCTTCCTTCCTTCCTTCCTTCCTTCCACCCAGACTTACACACCCACTTTGTCATGTACCTTCTCTACATGTCCAAACTGCCTCAAATTCTCCTCCCTCAGCCTTCATATAATAACCCTTGTTGACCTCATACCAAACTTTAATTTCTACCTTCTGAATTCCCATGTATAATGTTCACACCACACACTGCTGTAAAACATAAGAATTTCTACTGCTTACAGCTTCCTCCTCCTTTGCTGCAGTATTTAAAACCCCTTCCTCCCTTATGCCCCACATAAACCTGTGGTACCACTATACTCTGGTATGTTTCCTCTTTGCCTCCATAAATAAATTTGTTTCCATAGATGCTTCAACACACTACCATTCTTTCCCCCTCATCTGTACTGTGGTTCACTTTGTCTTTCATAGACCCCCACTTGCAGACATGTTCACTCCAAATATCTGAATACATTCACTTCCTCCATACTCCTTCACTCCAGTCTGACATCCAATTTTCTGGGTTTTTTTTCAATGCATCACTCATCTCCCATTAAGGCAGGGTGACCTATAAAGAAAAATGAAAGTTTTTCTTTTTCTCTTTCAATAAATCAGCCATATCCCACTGAGCCAGGGTGGCCCAAAAGAAAAAACAAAAGTTTCTCCTTTTAAATTTAGTAATATAGACAGGAGAAGGGGTACTAGCCTCTTGCTCCCAGGATTTTAGTTGCCCCCCTTATGACACACATGGCTAATGGAAGAAGAATTCTTTTCCACTTCTCCATGGAGATGTTTTATTATATATGTACAGTAACAATAAGGCCATGGTTACAAAAATTAAAAAAAAAAGTATATAATAACATGTTTGTTGCAATTTTATGGATTTTTTGTGCATAGCCTGCTCATGATTCATCACTGTGAATCCTTACAGGTTTCCGATTAATTTTATTACTATAATAGCCAATTTTAAGAAGTTGATTGCGTCTTGCAGTGGCATACAGAGTATTTACAAACTTTACTATAAACTAATGGACCTCAATTGGTATTGTCTAGGTTTAATATGTTTATTCCAGTAATATAATTAAAACTAATAAAGATTTAACTTAACCTTAGGTGATAGACAATAGTACAGATAAATTTGCCCAAACATTTTTATATAATGTACATACTGTTTGTTGTTATTATATTTAGGGGAAACTCTAAACTGCAGGGGTCATATAGCCCTTGGGGAGTAAATGGACCATCTTAGGAAATGGAGAACAAGTCCAGTTCCTTGGGATGAAGTTTTCCTAACCTGCTTTGATGTGACTGGTATCATCGTCCAGCCTACTTCTCTAATATTCACACAATTACCAGATTACATTCTACTTTTATTACCCTGATAAAATACAAAGAAATTTAACTATGAAAAAAATTACGCTTAATGTCCTGGGTTCGAATGCGTGAACTCTCAATAAAGAAAATGTATGTCCCTGGTTAATTAAATTGCTGGGCCTTCAGAGGTCATAACCATGTAGCTTGTCCTCCCCAATCTCACATCCTCCATCCAGTTGTCCTACATTTGACTAATATTATTATATTTTCCTACCTTCTTCAAGGGGGGTCCTTGGGCGTGGTGAGTGGCCTCTTGGTCTCAGGAATTATGACCTATCGGTCTTCTTCCTCAGTCCGAACCATAATTACCCCACAATCTCCCCTGCCCTATCACATCTCCCCTTTTTCTTTCCTCCCCCCCTCCCACCCCTCCTTTTTGCCCTTCCTTTTTTGTCCTTTGGGATTTCTCCCACAGGCGCGGCTAGTTCCTAGGTGGAGGAAATGGATACGGGGGTCCCATCCCATTTCCGTTGAGCTTCTTAGCGCTGGCGTAGTTTGCCGTGGATCTGGATCGCCCTGGGGATATCCTGTCCGATACCCTCTCGGGTATCCCGGAGTAGCTTTGGGTGTCTTCTCGGGCGACCGAGTGTATCTCTGGATGCCCACTTTGGATTCCGGGGGTGGTGGCCGACGGAGGTTATGCTTTGTCGTGCGGATATCCGGCACCGCCCTCCTCTTTTGTCCACCGAGTAGCTCGGCAGATGTGAGTTGCTATCCCGGATTTGTTAGTTTACTAGCATGATGGGTAGGGTATGGCACGGGTTCCATTGATGCATCTGCAGTAGTACTTGCGGTGCTTGAGGTCCTCTTGGGCGCAGAGCGGAGATTTCTGGCCCTTTCCATTCCTCCTAGGACCTATCCTCCCCGGTCCCCCCTTTCTTTTTTCTTTTTTTTTTTATTTTTATTTTGCTTTTCTTCTTTCTTTTTTTTCATAAAAACAAAAGAAAGAAGTAACCTAACCATGGCTCAGCCCTAGTCAATGAACCTGGTACCCCCGGGCCCCTTCTTGATACCGCACCCCGTTCAGGACCCTTGCCTCGTCTTTGGGACCACTCTTCAGACATTCCTCATGCATCTGTAACCTATTGCGGTGTGTTTCCTCAACCCGCTTCCGGTTGCTGAGGCCTCGACTGATCCCTTCGATTTATCGGACCTTCGCTCTCCTCTGACTATGCTTCCGGCCTCTCCCTCTACGGTGCGGCAATTTTCCAAATCGCGACCCGTTCCACGTCGGACAACTGTGGTCCCTTGCCTAAAACGCCAACGACAATTACCTGCTGATGATACTTCTCCACCTTCTCGTTCTTCTCAGTAAACGATCGACACGTCCTTCCACTACCTTTCCACGCTCAAGTTTTTCAGATGAATCAGTGGACTAAATTCTTCACTTTACGGACTCAACTTCCTTCCTACTGCCTATCTTTCTGACCATTAGTATTGGCAAGGCACTCCTTACGCCATGTGTAAAGATATTTCTTTTCATCGCTCTTAAGAAGCGGTACGCGCATCATTACCGTACAGAATGCTCCCCGGACTCTTGAGCTCTCTCGTCTTTCATATCGATACTGTTCCTGTCACTCTTGAAAAACATCATCCTCATTTTGTTTGTGGTACGTCATTCTGCCCCATAACCATAGTTCAACGAAATTTCCAGACATGTAGGCACTGACATTCTAGAACAGCTGGAACTCCAAGATCTCCCAATCCTCAAGGTAGACACTTATGTTCTTCCTGCCGTTGGGGGAGACGTTACCCTAGCAATGTGGCTCGTTTAACTTTTGACAGCCGACGAAAGAAACTCCCATCCTCAGTTTATATAGTAGGACACGGTTACAAGTCGAAAGGTGATCCCTAACACAACATGTGTAGAAATTGCTGGCGATTTGGCATCCAGCGAATATTGCAGAATCTATTGCGGAATGCCCAGTCTGTGGTGCGATATGACCATTCTAATACGTCCTTGCAATCGATTCCTCTTGCCTTAACTGTCAGAGGCTCACCCTTCGTACTTTCTCGCCGTTGTCAGGTCTATTTAAAGAGCGGGGAAATCGTTAACTCAAAGAGACAGAAGGTCTCCCTTATGCATGGCAGTTTCTCTTCCGCCTCCAAGGGCAGACTCCCACGTGTTTCTTATTCCCGTGTTTCAAAACGTCCCCCCACTTCTGGTTATCCCATCTATCTACACCCACTCTGTGGTTACCTCTCCATTAATCACTCCTGTAATCTAATCCTTTTGCTGTCCTACGGCTCAGACCGTCCTACTTCAACGGCCTCAGTCCTAAATCCGCTTATTCGAGTTCTCTCTCACAAGCTCAGTATCGACGGAGACCTCATACGACACTCACTCCAATCGTCCCTATACTTCTCAAAAAGTCAAAAAAAGGTTCCTGGTAACACCTTCCGACCCATCTTCCACCTCCTCATTTTACCCTCCCTGTCTCTGTCCCTAGTTCTTCCCCCTCTCGTTACAAGTGCAGAGGTTCACCACCTCCTCGTAACTGTACCTTCCTCCCCTGTTCCCTCCCAAGTTTCTTCCTATCTGGCCACCTCCCATGGTTTCCTGCCCTCTGTCACCAGCCAGCTTTCTCCAGTTCCCTCCACCCCTTTCGCCCCCCCCCCTACTTGGTTACAGTCCAATAATAGTTCCAATCTTTACTCATCCTCCCCCTACCATTCCCAATATTGTTCTCCCATACGACATCTCTGAATTCCGAAACACTTGAGCAATCTCTGAATATATTGCACGAGACCAAACCATCAATGGACACTGATCCACCTTACGCTCTTTCTCTCTCCTCTGCCTCCATCTGCGCAACTCCTTTCTTCACAGCGCCACCGTTTCCTTCGCTGCCTTGAACATTTTCCTCTGCTCCGCATGTGGCTTTTCTAACCCTTCTAGTCCGTAGGAAACTACTTACCTGGGATTTCAAGTATCTTTATCATTGCCAAATCATGGCCTATTTACACTGTTGGAATATACGCTGGCTCAGGGGAATCGGGGGTGAGCTTCAGATGTTTACTCTCCCAGTTTGCCCCTGTTGGTTGGTTTGCTTACAGGAACCAAAATTACACTCTGCTGTTATTTCTCACATCTCGGCTATAATTTATTGTATTCTTCAGATCCTTTTCCTGATGGGACCTTTAATAAAAGTGACTTCTTCTCCGCCACTGATATTCGTACATCAGGCTATTTGTTCATACTTCGCTGCATTACACAGCAGCCCGTATCCATTACATAGGTGGTATACGCTTGTTCTTATATCTCTCTCCTTCTCGGGCATTATCTATTACGGATTTTGCCTTCCTTGTTTCGTCATTACCGCCACCGATTCTGTTACTTGGTGATTTTAATGCCCACCTTTGTCCTCTGGGTTGAGGGGGGGTTCACTGGTGATTCACGCTGGAATTCAGGTTAGAGGCTTTTCTTGCACCCACCCCTCCATGTTTAAATACAGGTACTCACAACCCATTTTGATCTCGGACTCATACTCTTCTTGCATCGATCTCTCCAATCTGCTCTTCCTCCGACCGCATTAGACTTCACTTGGTCTGTCTCCCGGACTTACCATGACAGTGATCATTTCCAATCATCTTACTTCCCTTTCATATTCGCCACCTTTTCGCACCCCACGCTGGCAGTTTAATCGGGCAAAATTGGGAAACCTTTACTCACACCTAACTGTTTTTTTACGAGGTTCTTCTTCGTCCTCCATCGATGAGCTTATTACACCTTTCTCGTCTCCGTTTTCACTGCAGCTTCTCTTTCTAAACCCCCACAACTTGGGCAGGCATTCTCAGAAAGAAATGCGTGCCTTGGTGGTCTCTTCTTGTGCTGTGCGTAGTTTGAAACGCGCTGACATGGGGCCAGGTACCGGTACAATTAGACCACAGAGCAACTCCTTGATTTTAAAACAGAAAGCTGTTGCGATTGCTCGCCGTTGTCATCCGTGACGCCTTAATCGCACTTGGCTGGCGAGATTATGTCTCTACCATCACTTGCTTCCTCTATGAGTGCAGGTCTGGAAAAAAGTTA
Organism: Cherax quadricarinatus; assembly: GCF_026875155.1. Classification (NCBI taxonomy): domain Eukaryota; kingdom Metazoa; phylum Arthropoda; class Malacostraca; order Decapoda; family Parastacidae; genus Cherax; species Cherax quadricarinatus. Next base: position 17,241 of record NW_026484052.1, on the reverse strand, counting down.
CGAAAAAACTGAGTGGTAAATATTCTCCAGACCCGGCTCCTGTTTGCGGCGTTGCCGGTGTTGAATAGCAAACCATTAGATGTTGCCAATGAAATGGCAATCATCTGGTCCGTATTTCTCAGGGACTCCAAATCTTTGCCCCTCATTTCTTTCCTCAAAGTCTGCCGAGAGTTAGCACCCTTGGACTTTTCTTCTCTGAGGTAAGAAAGTATAATGTGCCTTTTACACTTCAAGAAACTGGAGGCAACACTCTCAGCTTGTCGATCATCGGCAGCTGGGCCCGACGACATTCATAATTCGTTATGCCTACAACATTTACATCAGTCAGCCCTTGCAGTCTATTACGCCTTTACCAATCTTAATTTTGTCACAAGGAGTTCTTCCACAGCTGTGGAAATCCGCCATTGTTCTCCCTATTCCGCAAACCAGGCAATACTGGGACATGAAACCTCCATATCGTCCATTGCTCTTACCAGTGCAGTTTGCCAAAGTAATGGAACGCCTAGTAAATAGACGTTTAGTGTGGTATTTAGAGAACACAACAGTTCTCACTCGTCAATATGGCTTTCGTAAGGGGACGTTCTCCATAGACCCCTTACTACGCTTGGATACGTATGTTCGTAATGCCTTTGCGAATTACACTCAGTTATTGCCATATTTTATGACCTTGAGAGGCATTATGACCCCCCCCCCCACAACTTGGAGGTATAATATTTTAGCCCAAGCCCACTCCTTTAGGCTTTCGAGGCAATTCTACAACCTTCCTTAAGAACTTTTTAATGACAAGGCATTTCGTGTTCGGCGTTAAATAATGTGCTCTCCCCGTCGACTTTATCCAGCTGAAGTTTTCCCAAGGGATGTGTTTTGACACAACACTTTTTCTCCTTGCTATTAATGATTTGGCCTCTAGGTCTTCCATCATATAATTTGTTCATCACTCTATGTTGATGACTTTGCTATTGCTGTGCAGGCGCTGATTGTCACCTCCTTACAGTTTCTCTCCAACATGCAGTCGACCGTGTATCCAATTGGGCCACCACACGTGGGTTTAATTTTTCCAGCACTAAAACCCACCAAATCAGCTTTCAGTGACGCTCTGTCATCTACGATCATCCTTTGTACCTCTATGGCTCCGTATCCCTGAACGTGTATAGTCAAGGTTTCTGGCCTTCTCTTTGATTCGTAGGTTATCCTGGAAACCTCACATTACCTCTCTGAAGGCAACTTGTCACAGCCGGCTGAACCTTCTTAACCCTTTGAGGGTCGACAGGCCCTCTCCGAAACTCGTTCTCCAGGGTCGACAAATTAAAAAAAAAAAAATATTTCATCTTATGAAAAAGATAGAGGAATCTTTTCCGGTCATAAAGACACCAAAAGTTTGAAAATTGATTAGAAGAAAAACTTACGGAATTATGCTCTCGCAAAGTTAGCGGTCTGGCGATGTTTAGCATCGGCGCCTCCTTCAAGGGGGGTCCTTGGCGTGTGTGAAGAGGCTCTTGGTCTGAGGAATTAGACCTATCGGTCTTCTTCTCAGACCGAACCTAAATTACCCCCCAATCTCCCCCTCCCCTATCCCATCCTCCCCATCTCCCCTTTTTCCTTTCCTCCTCCTACTCCCTCTCCTCCCTTTTGCCCTCCCTCTTTTTGTCCTTTGGGATTTTCTCCCCACAGGCCGCTAGTTCTAGGGTAGGAGAATAGGACCACCGGGGTCCATCCCATTCCGTTGAGGTTTCTTGAGCGGTGTGAGTAGTTTGCCGTGGAATCTGGATTGCCTAGGGATGTCCCGATCCCTCTCCGGTATTCCCGGAGTAGCTTTGGGTGTCTTTTGGGCGACGTGTTGATAGCTCTGGAAGCCACCTTTCGGATTCGGGGGTGGTGGCTGATGGAGGTATTGCTTTGTGGCGGATACCGGCCGCCCTCTTTTTGTCCACCGAGGTAGCTCGGGCAGATGTTGAGGTTGCTATCAGATTGCTGGTTTACTGGCATGAAGGGTAGGGATTAGGCAGGGTTCCATGGCTGCATCTGCGCTACTTCAGCGGTGTCGAGTCCTCTTGGGCGCGTGAGGGAGATTTCTGGCCCTTTCATCCTCCTAGGAACTATCCCTCCCGGTTCCCTCCTTTTTTTTTTTTTTTCTTTTTTTTATTTTTTTATTTTCTTTTCTTCTTCTTTTTTTTCTTAAAAAACAAAAAGAAAGAAGTAACCTAACCATGGCAGCCCTAGTCCATGAACCTGGTACCCCCCGGGGGCCCCTTCTTGATACCGCACCGTTTCTGACCCCGCCTCGTCTTTGGACACTCTTTCAGACATTCTCATGCCTCTGTACCTATTGCGGTGCTGTTTCCTCACCCGCTTCAGGTACTGAGGCCTCGACTGACATCCTTCGATTTATCGACCTTACGCTTCCTCTGACTATGCTTCGGCCTCTCCCTCTACGGTGGCGGCATTTTCAAATCGCGACCCGTTCCACGTCGGACAAACTCTGGTCCACGCCTTAAAGTCAACGACATTACTGCTGATGATACTTCTCCACCTTCACCTTCTCGTTTTTCTCAGACAACGATCGACACGTCCTTCACTCACCTTTCTCCACGCTCAGTTTTCAGGACTGAACAGTGGACTAAAATCTTCACTTTACGACCAACTTCCTCTACTGCTATCTTTGACCATAGTATTGGCCAAGGGCACTCCTACGCAAATGTGGTAAAGAATATTTCTTTTCATGCTCTCTAAGAGCGGTACGCGCACAATCTTACCGTACAAATGCTACCCAGGCTGTCGAGCTCTTCTGTCTTCCTTATTACGATACTGGTTCTGTCACCCTTGAAAAACATCATTCCCTTCAATCTCTTGTAGTGGTACCGGTTATTCTGCCCCATACATAGTTCAACAAAATTTCTCCGGACATGTGGCCACACAGTCTAGAAACAGCTGGAACTCCAAGATTCCAATCCTCAAGGTAGACACTTACGTCTTCCTGCCGTGGGCGGAGCGTACCCTAGCCAATGTGGCTCGTATAACTTTTGACAGCCGATGAACTCCCACCTCCGTTTATATAGCAGGACATGTGAGAGCGGTTACAAGTCGAAAGGTGATCCCTACACCACAACAGTGTAGGAAATTGCTGGCGATTTGGCCATCCAGCGAAATATTGCAGATCTATTGCCGATTGGACCAGTCTGTGGTGCCGATGACATTTCTAATACGTTCTTGCAATCGATCTCCCTCTTGCCTTAAACTGTCATGAGGCTCACCCTTGCTTACTCTCACCGTTGTCAGGTCTAATTAAACGGAGCGGGAAATCCGTTACCTCAAAGAGACAGAAGGTCTCCCTATGCATGGCAGTTCTCATCTCCGCCTCCAAGGGAGACTCCACGTGTTTCTTATTCCCAGTGTTTCAAAACGTCCCCCACTCTGGTATCCCAATTTCTACACCCACCTCTGTGGTTACCTCTCCCATAATCACTCCTGTATCTAATCCTCTTTGCTGTCCTCGGCTCAGACGTCCCTACTTAAAACGCCTCAGTCTAATCTCGCTTCTTCAGTAGTTCTCTTCTTACAAGGCCTCAGTATCGCGAGACCTCGTAGACCACCCTCTTCCCAATCGTCCCTCTTACTTCTCAAAAGTCAAAAAAAAGGTCCGGGTAACACACTCTACCATCTTCCACCTCCTCATTTTACCCTCCTGTCTCTGTCCCTAGTCTTCCCTCTCACTGGCCTCAGTTACAAGTGCAGAGTCACCCTCCTCCTCGTAATGTACCTTCCTCCCTGTTCCTCCAAAGTTTCTTCCTCTTCTGCCCCTCCCAGGTTTCCTGTCTCTTCTGTCCCCCTGCCACGTTCTCAGTTCCCTCCACCCTTTCGCCCCCCCCTTCCTTGGTACAGTCCAATACAGTTCCAATCTTTACTCATCCTCCCCTACCATTCCCAATATTGTCTCCCATACGACATCTCTGAATTCCGAAACACTTGAAGAATCTTCTGAATATATTGCAGAGGCAAACCATCATGACACTGATCACCTTCCGCTCTTCCTCTCTCCTCTGCTCCATCTGCGCAACTCCTTTCTTCACAGCGCACGTTCCTTCGCTGCTGAACATTTTCCCACTGCCTCGCATGTGGACCTTTTCTAACCCTTTAGTCCGTAGGAACCCTGACCTGCGGATTTCAAGTATCTTTATCTTTGCCAATCATGGCCTTTTTTTTTTGTGTAGTGGCATATACGCGGCCTCGGGGGTAATCGGGGTGAGCTTCAGATTGTTACTCTCCAGTTTGCCCTGTTTGGTGTTTGCTTACAGGAACCCAAAATTTACACTCTGCTGTTTATTTCTTCACATCTCAGGCTATAAATATTGTATTCTTCAGATCCTTTTCCTGATGGGCCTTTAATGAAAGTGCCTTTTCTCCGCACTGAGTATTCCGTAACATCAGCATTGTTTGTTTCATTACTTCGCTGCATTAAACAGCAGCCGTATCACTTACATAGGTGTATCGCTCTGTTCTTTATATCCCTCTCCTTCTCGGGCAATTATCTATTCGGATTTTGCCTTCCTTGTTTCGTTTCTATTACCGCCACGATTCAGTTTACTTGGATGATTTTAATGCCCCCACCATTTCCTTGGGGAGGGTCTCACTGTGATTACCGTGGAATTCAGTTAGAGGCTTTTCTTGCCACCCACCCCCTCCATGTTTTACATACAGGTACTCACACCATTTTGATCCCTCGGACTCATACTCTCTCTTGCATCGAATCTCCTCAGTTTGCTCTTCCTCCGCGCATAGACTTTACTTGGTCTGTTCTCCCGGGGGACTTACATGACAGTGATCCATTTCCAATCATTCTTTACTTCCCCTTTCATATTCGCCACCTCTTGCACCCACGATGGCAATTTAATCGGGCAAATTGGAACCTTTACTCACACCTGACTGTTTTAAAGGAGGTTCTTTCTTCGTCCTCCATCGAGGCTTTTACACCTCTTCTCGTCCTCCGTTTTCACCGCAGCTTCTAATTCTATACCCCAAACTTCGAGCAGGCATTCTCAGAAATGCGTGCCTTGGTGGTCTCCTGCTTGTGCTCTGGTGCAGTACGTTTGAAACGCGCTGCATGGCAGGTACGGTACAATAGAACCACAGAGCGATCCTTGATTTTTAACAAAGCGTGCGATCGCTCGCCGTGTCATCCGTGACGGCTAAACGCATCTTGCTGGCGAGATTATGTTCTCCACAATCACCTCTGCTTCCTTATGAGTGCAGTCTGGAAAAAAGTACGAAAAACTGAGTGGTAAATATTCTACTGACCCAGGCTCCTGTTTCTGCGGGGTTGCCGGTGTTGTTATAGCAAAACACTAGATGTTGCCATGAAATTGGCAATCATTGGTCCGTATTTCTCAGGGAACTCCATCTATGCCCACTCATTTCTTTCCTCAAAGTCTGCCAGAGAGTTAGCCCCCTTGGACTCTTCTTTCTCTCAGAGAAGAACTAGTTTAATGTGCCTTTTACACTTTCAAGAACTGGAGGCATCACCTTCTCAGCTTGTCGATCATCGGCAAGCTGGGCCGACGACATTCTTATTCGTATGCTACACATTTACATCAAGTCAGCCCTTGAGTCCTATTACACCTTTACAATCATATTTGGTCACAGGAGTTCTTCCACAGCTGTGGAAATCCGCCATTGTTCTCCCTTTCCGCAAACCAGGCACTACGGGACATACATGAAACCTCCCAACTATCGTCCCATTGCTCTTACCAGTGCAGTATGCAAAAAGTAATGGAACGTCAGGTTAAATAGACGTTTAGTGTGGTATTTAGAGACACACAAAACAGTCTTCAATCGTTCAATATGGCTTTCGTAAGGTATGGGACGTTCTACCATAGACCCCTTTACTGCGCTTGGTGACGTATGTTCGTAATGCTTTGCGAATAACCACTCAGTTATTGCCATATTTTTTGACTTCCTTGAGAAGCCATTATGACACAATCTTGGAGGTATAATATTTTAGCCCAAGCCCACTCCTTAGGCCTTCGAGGCAATCTACCATCCTTCCTTAAGAACTTTTTAACTGACAGGCATTTCAGTGTTCGGCTGTTATTAATGTGACTCTCCCGGACTTTGTCCAAGCTGAAGGTGTCCCCAGGGATGTGTTCTGAGACAACACTTTTTCTCCTTGCTATTAATGTTTTGGCCTCTAGTCTTTCCCATCAAATATTTGGTCATCATCTATGTTGATGGACTTGCTTTGCCTGTGCAGGGCTGACTGTCACCTCCTTACAGTCCCCCCCCCCAAAACTTTCTCTCCAGATGCAGTCGAACCGTGTTTCCACGTTGGGCCACCACACATGGGTTTAAATTTTCCAGCACTAAAACCACCAAATCACTTTCACTAGACGCTCTGTATCTCTGATCATCTTTGTACCTCTATGCTCACGTTCCCTGAACGTGATACAGTCAGTTTCTGGGCCTCCTTTTGATCGTAGGTTATCCTGGAAAACCTCACTTACCTCTCTGAAGGGCAATTGGCACAGCGGCTGAACTTCTTAAAACCCTTGCTCATCTTTCGTGGGGAGCTGATCGTCGACCCTCCTTTCACCTACATTCCACCCTTATTTTATTCGATAACTTGAATATGGATGGACCAGATCTATTCAGGCGGCAATCTCTGCTACTCTCTCTAGCCTTAACCCCATTCATCACAAGGATTACGTTTATGCCTTGGTGCTTTTCGCTCTTCCCCTGTCGAAAGCCTCTATGCAGAAGCGAACGTTCCATCCTTATCCGATCGCCTTGATGCCCATTGCCTGCGCTACTATGTACGCTCTCATTGTATCTCCGCAATCCTTCCATTTATAGAAATGGTCATGATATTAGTAGACATTCTTTTTTTGTTTGCCCGCCCCTGCTTACTCCGTCCTTCTCTCTTCGCCTTCATTCGGGCTCTTGTCTTTCTTCAACTACCACCTTTCTATGTACATGTAGCATCTCACTTTTCCCTACCCCCCTGGGAGGTCCCAGCTGTTCAGTCTGTTCCTTTCTCCCCTCACTTGCTTCGAAAGCCCCAACTGTCTACGGTCGTTCCCGCTCTCTTTTTCTTGACCACTTTCACTCTCATTCACATTGCCATTGCTGTTTACACAGAAGGCTCTAAGTCTTCTGACGGCGTTAGGATTCGCTGCAGTGTTTCGGACAGCGTCGTACAAGGGCATTTACTATTCTTCAGCTAGTATTTTTACTGCTGAATTATATGCATCTTACAGGCACTTATCCGTATTGCCATCTATGCCATGTTGTCATCATTTGTGGTTGTCTCGACTCCCTTAGTGCTTACAGGCTATACAAAAATTTGATACACCTCACCCTTTAGTCTCCGTATCCACTTGGCTTCGCCGCATCTTATAAGCTAAAGATATGTTTTTTGTTGGGGTCCCTGGTCATGTTGACGTTACAGGGCAATGAACAGGCAGACACTGCTGCGCGGGTCAAGCAGTACAAGACCTACCAGTTTCTTACAGAGGTATTCCATGTCGGACTATTTTGTCTGTAATATGCTTCCCACCTCACACCTGTGGCAACAACGTTGGTCTACTATGCTCGGCAACTAACTTCAGACTATTAAACCGAGTATAAGGTTTACTGGCCGTCTTTTATCCACCAGTTGTCGAGGTTGGGGAGAACTACTCTCTCCCGTCTTCGCATTGGCCATACTCGTCTTACTCATGGAAATCTCATGGAGAGGCGTCTTGATCCTCTCTGTGAGAATGCCAAGCTCCATTATCAGTCAGCCACATTTTTGGACTTGCCCCACTTATCAACGAGAACGCAGAATTTACCTCTGTCGTAGTTTCGCCCCGCTGCTCTCTCTTTACCTTCCCTTCTCGCGGATGGGGGACCCACCTTTCATCCGGACTCTCTTATTGACCTTTTTGACAACGACTGACTACTTCACAAATTCTGATACTTTCAGCCCTTTATACTTGTATCTCTTGTACCTCATACCCCCGTACTATCCCTTGCCCCGCTGTTTTTCTGTTACCTGCTGATCATCCCCCCTCCCTCCTTGCCCATCCAATTCCCTTGCTTCCTTCCTACCCTGCAGCGCTGTTATAGCCCTTGTGGCCTTAGACGCTTCTTTTTGATTATAAATAATAATAATACGGCATCGGCGATTTTGCCCACTTTGAGCCCCATTTTCGGCCAATTTCACTGTACTAGTCGACAAAAAAACATGAATATTCGATAGAACTCCATTTTTTCTATCGAATGGGTGCAAGAAACCAATCATTTAGAATTCTACTATCCAGTACAGTGGTCAGAATTTAGCAATTTTGCCCAATTTCACACAAATTTCAAAAGATGCCAAATTTCCGAATAAGGGTCCAGAATAACAAGAAAAGACATTCCTGGCACTAAAATGACATTTCTCTAGGTTATTGTCATGTCTCAAGGCCCCTCTTATATTCTTTTGTTTCACTTTGAATTTTTATTTTCCAAAAAAATATCAGATTTACTGTTATGCAGACTACTGCATTAGTGTAAAAAAATGTATTAAAAATATTATTGGTGCACTTGTGAAAAAATATTAACTCACCAGTTGAGTGATTGCACGCTTGGCACGATTTTTTTTACTTTTAAAGTTGGTAAAAACGAACATTTCTGCTACTTTGACTCAATTTAAAGGGCACCTTTTTTTTTGTAAAACCAGTCAAAATCATTTCTCAATTTTTTTAATTGTTTCCATTTATAAAATGAGACAAAAAAATAGAATAAAACAATAAATACCATCAAAATACACTGAAAAGTCGCTGATTTATTAAAAAAAAAATGGAAAAGTTTTTTTTTTTTTTTTTGCCTGTGTGCTGCGGTTTTTTTTTTTAGACTGTGCACATGCCACATAGACCCTTTCTTTCATATAAGGCCTCCCAGCTTTCCCCCCACTAGTTTTGAGGCCCGCTAAAAATTTTATAGTACTAGTACGTAAAAAAAAAAACCCTCGCGTAAACGTATGTCGACAAAAACCCCTCAAAGGGGTTTTAAAACCCTTCATCTTTCGTGGGGGGCTGTCGTCGAACCCTCCTTCGCCTCATTACCCTTTTTTTCAAAAATTTTTTGGGTGACCAGATCTTTTCGGGGGCATTCCTGCTACTTCCTACCCTAACCCCCATTCATCCCCAAGGATTACGTTTATCCCCTTGGTGCTTTCGCTCTTCCCCTGTCGAGACCCATGAGAAGCGAACGTTCCACCCTTTTTCCGTCGCCGTGATCCCATTGCCTGCGCACTAGTCGCTCTCTATCCCCGCAATCCTTCCTTTTAAGAATGGTCATGTTTTTGGTAACTTCTTTTTTTTTCGACCCCCCTGTTTACCCGTCCTTCTCTCTTCGCCTTCATCGCTCTTGTCTTCTCTTCAAACCCCTTCTATGTCATGTAGCACTCCTTTTCCCAACCCCCCGGGGAAGTTCCAAGTGTTCGAGTTGTTCTTTCTCCCCCCTTGCTCAAAAGCCCAACTTTTACGGTCCTTCCCGCTCTTTTTTCTTGACCACTTTCACCTCATTCTCACCCATTGCTGTGTCACAAGGCTTAAGTTTTTCGACGGCGTAGGATTCGCGCAGTGTTTCCGGAACAGCGCGTACAAGGGCTTTACTATCTTGGCTGTTTTTTTACTGCTGAATTATATTCCTCCTTACAGCCTTATCCGTATTGCATCTAGCTGTGTCATCTTTTGTGGTTTTGTTAGACCCCCTTTTATGCTTTACGGGCATACAAAAATTTGATCACTTCCCCCCCTTAGTCCTCCGTACCCAATTTTGGTAGCCGCTTCTTTACCAAGCAAAAATATTGTTTTTTTTGGGGGTCCCGGTATGTTGACGTAAGGGCAAAAAACAGGCAGACATGCTGCGCGGTCGCGACATGACCCCCATTTTCTTATAGAGGTATTCCTTTTACAGACTATTTTGCGCAATACTTCCACCTTCACACCCTTTTTTGGAAAAAGTGGTCTACTTGCTCGGCAACAAACTTCGTCTAAAAAACCCGAGTATAGGTCCGGGCCGTTTTTATCCCCAATGTCGAGGTTGGGGGACTACTCTCCCCCGTCTTCGCATTGGCCATACCTCTTACTCATGGATATCTCATGGAGAGGCGTCTTGCCCCTCTCTGTGGAATTCCCAAAGCCCCATTCAGTCGCCCTTTTTTGGGACTCCCCCTTTTTTACAACGAGCACGCAGAATTTACCTTTCGCGCTTCGCTCCGTGCTCCTCTTTTCCTTTCCCCTTCTCGCTGAGGACCCACCTTTCATCCCTCTTTTCCATTGATTTTTTGACAATGATGCTTATTCACAAATTTCTGATCCCTTCACCCCTTTTACTTCAATCTCTTGCTACCCCTACCCCCGTACTATCCCCTGGCCTGCTGTTTTCTGAAACCTGTGATCATCCCCCTCCCTTCTCCCATCCAAATTTCCCCCTTGCTTCCTTCCCTACCCTGCGCGCTGTATACCCCCTTGTGGTTAGCGCTTTTTTTGTTAAAATAAAATAATAATTTTTCCCACTTTGACCCACCCCCCCAGAAGGGGATTTTGGGCCATGAAAGCAAAGTTTTTTTTTAAAAAATACAATATTAATTCGCAAAGTTTTGTTTTTTTTACATTAGGTTTTTTATTTGTTTTGAATTTAGGGTGCCTTTTAAGGTTTGGTGCCCTAGGTGATTTTCCAATTCTCCTAATGGCTATTATCCATAAACCCGCTCCCACCACAGTTACGGAAAAAGGAATATAAAGAGTGCAACATAAGTTTCTGTTGCAGTCAAATATCAGTATTTAAAAATATGAACCCAACAAAAAGCGTCCACAGTTAGTTATTTGCAGGCACAATATTAATTTTTTCACAAAAAATGGCAAAATTTGGGATCTACACAACTCAAAACGATTTGAACTTCCACAAAGTAAGTTACACCAGCTTAGAGTTTAAAGACAAAAAGAAGTTTCTTGGTTTTTCATAAAAACCAAAAACCCAGTATACAGAAATATTTACTTATGCTGGAAGTGCCAAAGTTTTCTTTTTTTAAATTTTCTACATTTGGAATTTGTATCCATTTAGAGAATTTTACAAATTGTCACATGAAAAACAGTATAGTGTTTTCGTTTCACCCCTAGGGTGTTTTTTTTACGCGGTACGTTTAAGTGATGAGTCACCGTCTCCCGATTTGCCCCCAAGGCAAATTAAGGGCTAAACATGGAGCAGGTTCTGTCACTGGATGTGATGTATAAAAATTTTCCTTCCTCTGGTTATGAAAACCCTAGCGTTGGATGACCATGGTTTCCAAAAAGTAAAACCCCCCACTACCACCCTTGATTAACCCCAAAATTTTTAACCTTGTGGGTGAGAAAGTGATTCCAAAGTGGGGGCCCCTGGTTTTTAGAAAGTTTTTATGTGGGAAGGCCCAAAAACACTTCAAACCACAACCATATTCAGAACAACGTTGCCCAGGGGTGAAAAATTATCTTTTCTGTAGTCGGTAAACCATTTTCTCCCTAGACAATTTCCCTACTGAAAAAAATGATAAAAGCCAAGGGAGATTTGTGTGTGGTGTGCTCACACCAGCAAACCTCCCCCAGCAAAAGAATAAAATTGTGTGTAAGTCTTTGGGGCACTCATTTGTCTAATATCTTGTTTTATGGGTTTCACACAAAGCTACAATTCTTAAAACACTACAATGATTATACATAGCAAAAAATGTTTGAAACAGCCCAAAAAAATTTAAGCCCGACAAATATGAGTTTAGTGCCTTTTATATTAAAAAGTTTTGTAATTTTTTTGCCAAAATTTGGCCAAAACAGGGTTTTTTCAAACCCTTCCCCCCATAAAATATTTTCTGGTGTTTATAATTTAAAAAAAACCAGAAATTATAAAAAAATTTAAAATAAATATTGCGTTATGAAATAGCACCCACTTTGTTTCCATCAAATGCTTCAACTTGGCACCAGATAAATTTTGTAAGTTAAAAAAAAAAGATGAAAAAAATAAAGATTTATTTTACAATTTGGCTTGTAATCAAAGAAAGCCCCCTATCATGCCGGGATTTCGGGCAACTATTTTAGTACAAATAACTCCCTTAAAACTAGACAATAATATGATTTAAATTTATTAAAAACTTATTTAACCTTAATACAATGTGAGGGATCAAAGGGACGGTTTATAAGAATAATAATTTTGAAGTTCCCCCTTAAAAAAAACAATATTTTCAATTAATGGGTTTAAGTAGTAATATTTCATGGATTGGCAGATTTTAAAAGACAGAGGGGCACATAATATAACTAATTAGAAGTTGTTTTTGGTTTATTGGTTAGTTTAAGAGATAAATGATTTTTTTGCAAAGTCCAAAAATTTTTAAGTAGTCAGGGGGTTGTTTACCATTTCCGGGAGTGAGTTCCAAAAACTTCGGGACCTTTTTGTCTTCGTTTTTTTCATAGGGAGACTGACATGAGGGGGGTTTAAGAGTGCCTTTTGCCTTGTATTGTGACGTGTTCTGTTAAAATATCAATGAAATTTTAAAAGGAGGGTTTATAGTGGGTTTAATGTCTTGTATATGTAGTAGGCACAATAATAGAGGGGATGTTCGTATATTTTTGCAGTTTAGGCTTTCGAAAAGTGGTGGGGTGTGCTGTCTAGCACAGGAGCTGGTTCTCTGCACAGCACTTTTTGTTGGGTTATTAAAGGTTTAAGGGGGGGCTGTGGTTTTCCCGAAACCCAAAAACCCAAGGGGAGGTAGGATTATTAAAAAAATGGATAGGGTAAAGGATGTCGTTTGTGGTATAGTATCATCTTGGAAAGGATGCCCACTGATCTGGAAATTTTCTGGGTATTGTTGGGTGTGGGAAGAAATTTAAGATTACAGTCAAAGGAGAAGCCAATGGATGGTTTTATTCACTTTATTTATTCTATAAAAAAATATATTTTTTTTTTTTTTTTTTTTTTTTTTTTTTTTTTTTTTTTTTTTTTTTTTTTAAAGTCGGGACACTGAAGGGTTTAATATCAGGGCCTTAGACAGTTCAAGGGTTTAATACAAGGGCTTCCCCACTGCCATGCATGACAACTGAAATGCCTACAGTTGCTTTTCACTACCTTTTTCTCAACCACTTCTGGTCTCATTCTCATGCCATTTCAGTGTATACTGATGGTTCTAAATCTTGTGACAGTGTCAGGTTTGCAGCAATTTTCCCAGACAGCATAGTGCAAGGGAATTTATTAGACTGCTAGCATTTTTACAGCTGAACTGTATGCAGTTATTCATATTGCATCTATGCCTACCTCAACGTTTGTAGTGGTCTCAGACTCCTTTAGTGCTTTGCAAACTGTTAAGAAATTTGATTTGCCTCATCTCCTAGTTCTTTGTATACAACTTCGCTTGCACTGCATTTCTAGCAAAACCAAAGAAATCATTTTCTGCTGGGCAATGAGCAGGCAGGCTGCTATGCAGTTTGGGGTACATGATCTCCCAATTTCATATAGAGGTATTACATACTCATGCTATTTTGTTGTAATCTCTAGCAACCTTCGCAACCATTGGCAACACCATTGATCCAATATGACTCGTAGCAAATTATATTCCATCAAGCTAAGTTTAAGTTTTTTGCTTTCTTATTATCGATGCTGAGGTTGGGAGGCTACACTCTCCCATCTTCGTATTGGGCACACCCATCTTATTCATGGGTATCTCATGGAGAGGTGCACTGTTCCACTCTGAGAATTGTCAGGTTCCAGTTTCAGTTTGCCATATTCTGTTGGACTGTATTGTCTTTCAATGAGCACACAGAATTTACCTCCACCACCTTCATTGCTCTAACACCCTTACTTTATCTTCCCTTCTTGCTGATGGCTTCACCTTAAACTTAGATTCCCTCTTTGACTTTTTGACAGCAACCAGTTTATTACAGAAACTTTGGTAATATTTCCTTTAGCACTCCTTGCAGTCCTTTCTAACTCTACATCTGTTATCCTCTCCACCCCTGGCTACTCTGCTCCAGCAACACCCCTTGCCCTGCAGTGCTGTATGACCCTAGTGGGTTTAGCACTTAGTTTTAATTTTAATAAAAATAATGAGATGGTGGCCAGAAGCTAAGACTCTATCCATGAAACTACATATAGTTATGAATCGTGGGTAAGGGCAAAAAAGACCACAGATGAAGTACAGGCTCCAGGACTAAATGCTGGAAATCTCACTCAAGAGGATATTACCTGAGGTTCACATCAACCAAATAACTGCTGTATCAAACATTCATCTGGCAAATCAAAGATTAGCTTTCAGAAATTTAAGCAAGGAATCATACATGACACTGTATATGCCATAATTATGTCTGGTCCATATTGGAGTATGCAGCACCAATATGGAACTAGCACCTTATTAAACATGTCAAAAAACTGGGGAAAATGCAGAGATTTGCACTCCGACCAGTGGTCATGCCCTATGAGGAGTGATTAAGGGAGCTGAACCTAATGACACCAGAATAAAAGGACTAGAAGTGATGTGATAACGTACAATATACCGAGAGGAATTGATAGAGAGGATGATTAGGTTGTGCGAAAGGTGGGAAGGCGGTAAGCTGGAAGTTGAAAACAGATGAGTTATAGGGATATTAGAAACTATTTCTTCAGTCTTGGAATAGTCAGGAAGTAAAAAGACCTTGACACTGGAGTGGTAGAGGCAGGACCTTATGTATGCTGGGAGGCAGAAAGATGACATAAAGCTACTGAGAACAATTGAGGAGCATACCAGGAAAGACTAAAAATGGATGTGGACAAGCTGAAGGATTAGTCTGACAAGTGGCTATTACAATTTAACATTAGCAAATGCAAAGTTGACAGTTGGAGGACAAATACGACTAGAAACAGTACAGGTTTGGGAGGGAACAAAGGCTGTAAACCTTTCCTCAAGGGAGGTTCTCAGTAGTGGCTAGTGAAGTGGCTGGGCCAAGAACTAAGGATCAACTGCAACCACATATACATACAAAGTTTATTCTCTATAAGGATTACAATGCGGGGTTTACAGATTTTGGTTGCGCTGTATAGCCCTTGTGGCTTAGCGCTTCTTTTTGATTATAATAATAATACAGATTTTGGTTATTGTGTGGTTTACATGTAATAAAATACTAATTACAGAGGGGGCCACTAGAACACCTAGTATGGCTAGGTGGAGCTAACACTCATGGGTTTAGTGCTTACTTTTGATAATACAGAAGCTAAACCTGAGTATATGGATTATTTATGCATGTGCACATGCTCAAACACCTCAGGGGAGGGTCCTTGGATCAAACCCAAAATTCTCCCATTTACCAGGCGTTGTGCAACCCCTACGGGTTCAGCACACCCATACTAAATATACTTCTTTCTTTCAACACACCGGCCGTATCCCACCGAGGCGGGGTGGCCCAAAAGGAAAAACGAAAGTTTCTCCTTTTAGTATTATATACAGGAGAAGAGGTTACTAGCCCCTTGCTCCCGGCATTTTAATCACCTTCTATAACACACATGGCTTACGGAGGAAGAATTCTGTTCCACTTCTCCATGGAGGTAAGAGAAAATAAACAAGAACAAGAACTAGAAAGAAAATAGAAGAAACCCCAGAGGGGTGTGTATATATATGCTTGTACATGTATGTGTAGTGTGACATAAGTGTAAGTAGAAGTAGCAAGACATACCTGAAATCTTGCATGTTTATGAGACAAAAATGGACACCAGCAATCCTACCATCATGCAAAGCAATTACAGGCTTTCGTTTTACACTCACTTGGCAGGACGGTAGTACCTCCCTGGGTGGTTGCTGTCTACCAACCTACTACCATCAATACTAAATATACATGTATTAATAATGTTTTGTGAATGTAAACAACTCAAGAGAAGAAGTGGAATCAGAGATATACATGTACCTGGAGAGTGTTCCGGGGATTAACATCCCTGTGGCCCTGTCCATGGCCCGGCCTCGTGGTGAATCAGGGCCTGATCAACCGGGTTGTTACTGCTAGCTGCACGTAAACCAACATACAAACCACACAACTCAATTGATCAGGTGCCTGCTCAGCTCCGTCTTGAAAACAGCCAGGTGTCTATTAGTAATCCCCTTATGTATGCTGGGAGGCAGAAAGATGACAAAGCTACTGAGAACAATTGAGGAGCATACCAGGAAAGACTAAAAATGGATGTGGACAAGCTGAAGGATTAGTCTGACAAATGGCTATTACAATTTAACATTAGCAAATGCAAAGTTGACAGTTGGAGAAGGACAAATACGACTAGAAACAGTACAGGTTTGGGAGGGAACAAAGGCTGTAAACCTTTCCTCAAGGGAGGTTCCTTGATACTGGTGAGGGGCCCTTGATATAGGGAATTGTATCTGCGCTCCAGTTCCCTGAATTAAGCCTGAATGCCTTCCATTCCCCTACCCCACTGGGGCTGTATAATCCCTATGGGTTTAGCGATCCCCCATGATAAAATGTAAACCTCCCTGAAAGAGGACCTCGAGATGAGCATAGTTCCAGGCTTTCCACCTAAGACGCACAGCAGCTAAAGACTGGCAGCAGAAAATGCAAGACGCAAATTTAAAGGTAAGTTTTAGGAACCTTAATTAACGAGGAGGCATTCATGCCCCAATACACAGAGTATGTCAGATTCATCTTCGGAATTTGCAGCACCAGTATGGAACCCGTATGATAGAGTATGTAAAGAAAGTGGAAAAGTTTGCAATGAGAAAAGTCCGAGAGCTATGAGGAGGAGCTAACGCTCGTGGGTTTAGTGCTTGCTTTTGATCATACAGGAGCTAAACCTGACGACATTAGAGAAAAGAAGACCAGGGGTTACATAATTATGACATACAAAATGTTAGAGGAATAAACAGGATGGAAAAGTCACAGGAATACTAGGAAATACTTCTTAAGCTTCAAAATAATCAAGAGGTCTAATGACCTAAACAGCTAAGTGGCAGAGACAGGATCAATACACACTGTTGTATGACCCTTCTGGGTTTAGCTTTTAGTTATGATGATTTAACTATAGAAATGAAAGGGTTAAAGCAACCAGTAGTGGCCAACAGAAAGGCAGGGTCAGGAGCTGAGACTCAACCCCTGCAACTACAAGTAAAGTAAGTAAGTTTATTCAGGTATACACAAATACAGTTACATAGAATTATCATACATAGCGCATATGTGTAGAGAACCCTAGGATAACCAAAAAAATCAGACAGATGGGCTTATTTCCATTGGGGTT